>VWZO01018708.1:67478-115168 GCA_013396975.1 Bucco capensis | reverse complement strand
CAGTGTGTGCCCATTGCCCCTTGGCCTGGCCCTGGGCACCCCTGAGCAGAGTGTGGCCCCGGCCTCTTGCCCCCTGCACCCTTCAGCTCTTGCTCAGCATGGAGCAGCTCCCCTCTGGCTCTGCTCTGCTCCAGCCTCAGCAGCCCCAGGGCTCTCAGCCTTTCCTCCTGCCACACATGCTCCAGTGCCCTCAGCATCTTGGGAGCCTCTGCTCAACTCTCTTCAGTAGACCCCTGTCTCTCTTGAACTGGAAAGCTCAGACCTGGCCCCAGGACTCCAGATGTGGCCTGACTAGGGCAGAGTAGAGCTGAAGGAGAACCTCCCTCTACCTGCTGGTCACACTCCTCTTCATGCATCCCAGGATACCATTGGCCTTCTTGGCCACAAGAGCACATTGCTGGCTCATGGAGAACTTGTTGTTCCCCAGCACTCCCAGGTCCTTTTCTGCAGAGCTGCAGAAACCTACAAGAGACCACAGGCCAGAAATTCATGCGTATAGCTCTGAAAGGTCCCTTGCTCAAACATGCCTTTCAGTGAATCAAATGGTTCACACTACTTAGAATGTTAAAAAAAAAAAAAAAAAAGCTGAAATACAGAGAAAATTGCACTTTCAAATAAAATGTGAACTACTGCTAACAGATGCTGACACTGGAGACCTCTCAGTCACACTTCTGTTGAGGTCACAGCATGGACCCAGCTCTGGTTTCTAGAGAGATCGTCTGATGGGCATGAATCAAAGGAAGAAATCCATGCTGGCTGTGTTTCCTCACTACGTCTTGCTGCCAAACTGGCCAGGTTTGGGACAGGGAGAGGGACCAGCTTTCAGCCAGCAGCACAGAACTCTCACACCAATTCTGAGAGCTATGAACCTTCATGACCCTCTGAATTTGAGAGGAATTACTGTGGCCATCTGCTTGTGTCCCCTCAAGAGATGTTCTGCAGGACACGATTTGATAACAGAAAAAAGGAGAAGAAAACCTAATAAGCACTGCTGTGACCACACAACTTTTCCCTGGTAATGTCCACGTTCAGCTCAGAAAGTGAAGTCTCTCAACTCTTCTAGCACATGAAGGAAACTGAACCGTGAATGACCGACAGATGGCTCAGAGGAGATTAAAGTGGTGTTAATAAGCAAAGCACTATGAAGGGCTGGTAAATATCATCGTGTCACACGTCGTTAAAGACACAGACCCTCTGCTACCTCCTGTGGTGATCTGTCCCAGGGCCTGGCCATGTTATTACTGCTGAATGTAATCCTTCTAGCTAAGCATTAACAAATCAATCAAATCACTTCCTGCCATCTGCAGCCAGCAGGGGAGAGAGCCTTCCTGATCCAGGCTGCTGCTGGAGAACCTACCATTCATCACCTACAGGCCCTTGAGAGCTGGAGGGAGCAGGACTGGCAAGAGTAAGGCCATGAGAAGGTGAGGTACCACCCTATGTTTGTCAGAAACAACTAAAGCATGGCATGGTAGCACTAGACACTATCAATAGGCTGTTGCAGGTACCCACGGGTGGTCACACTCCTTCAGCTAATTCAGGCCTGAGCGAGAGGCCACGTGGTACTGAGCTGCTGACTGGGGTTAAAGCATGACAAAGGTCTAAGACCTTGAGACCCAAATGTCTCCAAGATAATTTTCTGAAGAAAATATTACATGAGGTTCAGTTATCCTGCTCACCTCTCTGCTTATTAATTACTGCCACAGCCAGGTATGTGTCTGTTCTGTATTGTTGTGTTAATTGCTGTGTGCTGGCTCAAGCACATGGATTCTTACTGCTGTGTGGGAAGTACAGAATGAACACAAAGAGCATGAGGGGATTTTATACTATCTTCCTGTCAGATAGTCCAAAGACCATGTTCTGAACTCCTCAATTCCACCAATATTCCCTTTTCAAGTTCCTTTTGTTAGCCTGGCTGTAAGCAGCCATGGTTGTCTGTTTCCTTGCTTGAGGCAAAGGGAGGGAGGAAATTGGAAACAAACAGTTCATAGGTTTTCCTGCAGGTTCCTTCCCTAGATGAGTGGTGATCCTTCTCAGGCTCATGGGACACTAGGGATAGGGAAAGCTATGGAGGAGTTTGCTGTTTGAGGGACAGTCATGAAGGATGAAATATTCTGTAGCACTGAGGGCTCAAAGTAATCTTTTGTGGTGGTTAATCAAAGTGGGACACTGAGCTCTCTCTCACTCAAAAAGTTGAATGAATTTCAACATTTCAAAGGGACAAAATTCACAGTAAAATATCTCTTATTAGCATACCATGATTTTCAGGAGCAGTTTCTGTTTTGGCATCTGACTCACCATTTTTCACTTCTCTAGGTTTGGTGGTACTGCAGTATTTTAAGAGAGAGAAGAAGGTCACAGCTAACTCCAGCATGAGAAGAACTGGAAACAGTCCTTCTCAAGGCAGGCAAAGCCACTGGCACAGAGTTCATTTCAGGCAGGGATTGCAAGGCCTGTTCTGGACAAGATCTGTTCTCATGCATAAGTTTATAGTGAGTGCCTACATCTGCAGTGATTGGTGTCTTTAAAATGTTCTCAGATAGAAGCCTTGGTCTTCTTTTAAATATATTTCATTAAAAACAAACAAACAAAAAACCCAACAGAATAAACCTCTAAACAACAAAAGAGCAGTTCCATTGGCAGCAAACCTTCTGGAGCCTGGGTTTGCATGAGAGCTTTGGACTCTCTTGCGTCCAGGACTGCATCTGAGTTCACACTTCCACATGTTCTGCCCAGGTCTGAGTCTCCTCTATTTGGCTGTTGATTGTCACAACACCTGCAGGAGCAGAGTGGCTTTGGACCTCTCCCTTTTTGTCAGGCTTCTTTGAAATTGATCAGGAGATTTAAATGTTCTTGCTGGAGAACTGACATAAATATTATGATTGCATAGCTTGGTTTCCTTAAAAATCAGGCTAGGAACCTTGTCCCACCCCCAGAGGCCTCTAACTATTCCCTGTGCTCTCCTCAGCTCCCTCCTGGTTAGCTGTGTATTCCTGGCATGGCAGTTTCTAGAAAAATCATCCCATCCTTCAGGTGCAGCTTGCCAAAAATGTACACACAGGAAGTGTCACCTTCCTCCCCCATGGCATGATGCTTCTGTACAGGCAGCTCCAAATCACACACCCTCCTAGCTGTGACAGTGCATTTGCAAACCCCTCTCTGGTTTGGATCTGCCATGAGCTGGTGCTTATTTCAGTCTGACTGCTCTCCAAATCTCTTTGTTAACAAGGATTTTTAACCCAGAAATACAAATGAGGTTTCAAGTACAACATCATTTCCCGGAATGCTGAGATCAGTTTCCATTTTTCTCTCCTTTAACTAGACTAAAGTACAAAAATGATGGATCTGACATCACCCTCCACCTCAAAAAGTCATCATCTGCCTTTTGTTTGTCTTCTGAACCAAGAAGGTAGCTTCAGGCCCATCCAGTTCAGGCCACTGCACAGACACCACGGCTGTGATATCTTCCTGCCTCTGTCAGGATGGCTGAGAACTGGAGGATCTGAAGCCCAACACTCTTAGTCAGCAAGAGCAAGGATTCAGTCCAAGCACTGAAGAAACACAACTTTTCCTATCATTATGGACCATATCTTTTTGGAACAAGAATTGTATTGTTGCTCCAGTGGTTTTGCTGAACAGTCCTAATGTAATTAGTAGAAAAGCCTATAGATCTAATGAATATGTACTCTGCACTACAATATACAGAGGGTTTTTTACATCTATTTGCTGCCAATTCAAGTATCTTGCCACTATTTTTGCACCAAAAAATACCTTCCATAAAGTCTTGGCTGTTTTACACTATGACTGCAGCAGAGAGTGCAGTAAGGGTGAGATCTCCATTCTCTAAATTACCAGATGATAACAGGGCTTGCTACACTGAGCTCTAGTGCTGGCCATGCTGCCAGAAGCCCTCCAACAGCTGCCAGCAGCCCAGACCCACTCCTGTCAAGGTAACACAAGAAACTCCTGCTGTTTTGTCAAGCTTATTTGCCAGCAAGCACCTGATTCCCCAGACAGGCTGTGAGGAAGCAGCAGGTAAGAGCACTGAGGTGAGGATGGTGTCATTCTCCAGAGCTGTTCCTGCAGTGGAGGATGTGCTACTGCAAGATCTGCCTCTTGCATCCTCAGCTTTAAAAGGAGCTGGGAGAGTATGAGGGGAAGTAACCATATATATTTACACAGTCCTTATTCTCCCCTAAATATCAACTTAGGATCACTTGTCAGAGACAGGATAGTGGCCAGAGGCACCTTGGTTTTAAATCAGTATGGCAGTTCTATGATTCTTATTCTCACTTGGCTTTTTTTCTTTCTTTTTCATTACTCATCCCCAAAATCAGCCTCACATGTCAGGGGCTGCACAGGTGCCCAAGCTGTCTTGCTCCATCCCAGGGCTAGCTGAGAGGCAGCCTAGAGACTAGCCCATTGTATTGCTTTTCAAAATGAAGAAACATGTTTTGTCACAACAACACAACTTCTGCTCCATCCACAGAGTAAACCAAACCCAAATGATGTGTTTTCTGAGGACAGCCTGCTCCTGTACACACTGGGAACAAAGAGGTGTTCAATAGCTCACTGAATGCAAAGCTTAATATGTCTTCTGCATTGACAGAAGGGAAACAAAACCTCTGCTAGGTTGGAGAGAGATGAGATCTCCTTATTTAAAAGCTCAAGCCAGTCCTATAAAGGCAGTTTGTTAAATTTTTTACAGTGACCTGACCCAAGCCAGATGCTCTGAGGAGAACCCCAGAGAAATCTACCAGCTGCTGCTGGTAGGAGCTAACAAAATGGATGTCAGACTAAATAGCTCCTCATCCTTTGCCATGGAAGAGGGTAAAAGGCATCTGTAGCTCTTTGTCCTTTAACTGGTGGTAGTGTGGCACATAGGTAGGCTGAAGAGACTTCTGTCAGAGAAAAGCTTTGGTCAGCAAGGAGACAGGAAAGCCCAGCTTCACTCCTTTGGAGAGGATTGTTGCCAGCCTTCTCACCTCATGTTGAGGAATCTATACTTTTTCCACTTTGACTTAAAAACCCACACTGTTTTCAATCTAGTGGCTGTACCACAAAGGAAAAATCAAGAAACCAGAAGTCAAAGCCATTAGACTCCAAAATAAAATCACTTCTTTCTGAGGGCCAGAGAGAGTTGTCACAGCAGAAGTAAATCCATTTGTGTAGTGAGAGCAGACAGGATCAGCTCTCCTCAGAGAGTTACACCAAGGCTCAGAGGCATCACCAACCAGAAAAGTGTTGGTGATAATGGCAAGAGGCCCAAAGGAATCGTAGAGCTGACACTAAATCTGCCTCACTGCTACTCACTACCCACCACCATGGCTTCACTCACGTAGCTGTTCTGGACCAAACTTGTAGAAGAGATGTAGGTTTTATTCTCAAGGCTATCCTGAGGGAAATGGCTACAGAATTCCTTGGAATTGCCTGGGAAAAGGGACAGGAAAGCCATGGGCAAACAGAAGAGCCTACAAGAACTGTACCTGCCCACCTGGTCCACATTCCTTCGAGCAGTGTCCTAAAATGATGATGGCATGTAAGCATGCTTTGGTGTTGAAAAGTGGGCTCAGATGATGACTTTAAGTCCTTTCTGTTGCAGTCTGATCTGTATTGGTGGAACTAAGGTGAATCTAGCAGGACCTCCTGGAGATTCTGATCTGTATGGTCCATTCCAGAGGCTTTAGGTGTGCTGATTCACAGCTGAAGCTGCTCCACTGAAGTAAGAATCATTTCAGTGTAATGTTACAAGAATTACTGTTCTAACAAATTGTTATAACTTACTGTTACAACTATTACCTACAAAAACATAGCATAAATAATTTCTCGTACATAAATGAAGAAATTCTTCAAAAAGCAAGGGCTAGAACCATGGCATCAGCAAAACCTAGATATCTGTGCTTTTCACTAGCTTCTGAGGAGATATTTGTTCCTCCTCAGGGCTCCAAATGGAGCTCAGTAGAGCAGGAGCCTGCCTTGCTGCTGGGGGTTACTGCTATGCTGTAGCACTGCAAGGCCAAGGGTCAGCAACTGTGAGGCTCCATTCAACCTCTCTCCTCCATTTATACTCTTGAAAGGGAGAAAGGAAAAAGGTGGACAGAGATTCTGTTTCTATTCCTGTTCAAGTGAAGGCAATGGGATCCTGCAGGCTGGAGGTGTTGCTAGGAAAGGACTGCACAAGCTGCTCTGCCTCTTTCACTGTGCTAGCTCTCTGCCTTCTCCCAGCTGAGAATACCATGGAAACAGAGGTTGGGAAGCAAAAGCTGGCCAGGTTGGGGATCAGGGATTTTATTCTTGTTAGTACCTATATCAAAGGAGACTTTCTTTGGAATGGCAGTGTGAAACATCCTGCCCCATTTCAGGTGATCCCTATAGCAGGGACAACATTCCCACTGCCCAAAGACGGAACAGCCTGACAAGGTCAGGACAGCACCTGTTTGACTTGCTTTCTTCTAAGCAGTACTTAAAAAACTTAAAGTCATTAGAAGAGTGAGGCATGTGAATGCAAAAACATCTTTAAATGTAAGGAAATAAAGTCAGTCTACCTCACTGAAAAGCAGTGGCCCCACTGGAGCCAAATGAATGGTGTGAACTGGCAAAGATGAACACGGGCAGTGGAAAAACATGGAAAACAATCTGCTTTTTGCAGTGTTAGTTATATTTTCATGACGGATTGTTTTCTAATATGTCAGCAACAGCATTTGTTTCTCTAGCTGGCATGCTGTTACCACTTCTTGCCTATGTCAATAAAAGCCTGACCTTAATGGCTGCAGACCAAGGCACTTGTCACAGCAGTGTCCCAGCCCAGTTCAGGCCTGGAGCACACAGCAGTTGCCTGATCCAAGCTCTTCTCCTTACCAGGTACTACCAACAGGCACAGTTCTAACCTCCAGCAAATATGGGGCCACACATCTTGTTTTAGTTTGCAGGCAACAATAACCACACTAAATGAAAATGCTTTTGAAATTGCTGGCCTGGTCCCCAAAGGGCTTAGTCAGTGACTTCAGTGGAATTAACATCCCCTTGGCCTATGCATCCACTTCTTGCAGCGCTTGCTGTGGAGCTGCTGCAGCTCAGCTGGCACCCCCGCAGCCTCCTGTGCTAGCAGCTGCACAGGGGAGCTTACAGGACATGCCCAGAAGCTCTCTAGCTTGCTCCTGTGGACTCCTGCAAACATTAACCACTTCCTAGCAATACATTATTTGGAAGTAAAACCAAACCAAAAAGCCAGGAGGGCCTAGTGACCTGAGAAGAATGAAACGCAGCCTGTGCACCACAAGAAGCTGCTCTCAGGGGGGGCTGCATGCCTGCTTTTGTGGCACTCTAAACTCACACAGACTGGCAAGGTTTTGTTGTGCTGACACTGGCTTGAGCTGGCAAAACTGCTGTCACTCGTGCTTCAGCATGAAATGAAAGTGCAAAGATTGCCACTACCACTGGAATTGTTCAACATTTACACATAAACATGCCACTGGTTACCTAGCAGAACACATTTCATTACAGCACTTGTGAAAGAAAGGTTTTTGCTCCAGTGAAGTATTTCAGATACCCAAAGGAGTAGCAAGATAATACTCCTCTCTGAAAGCTTTGTTTTATTTAGCTAAGCCATTCCTCCTCCTATTTTCTCCTGACAGCTAAAAGGCATTCCCGAAGCCTGCTAAGAATGGAATTAAATATAGATGGAATAATAAGGTGCTGATATTGATTAAGAAGAGCTAAGTCATTTCAGACTTTGGTCTTTGGTTAGAGTATTAGCAGAAACCCAATCATTCCTTGGTATAGCAGCACATATGGCACAGAGCATCACTGTTCTGAGGTGCCCTGTGAGACAAGCATATGTGCTGACAACAGTCTCTGGTTCTTCAGGGGCTTATTCAAGATTGACTGGCTGCTGCTTCTCAAAATGTCCTTGATTTACTGTTTTACATCTAAATTAGAACTTTTAAACTGTAAATATTCATGCTCAGTTTTAAAATGCTACAGCATGTATAATTTTGGCCTGAAATACCAAGCTTCATTTCTACCAGACAAAAACAAGCAACTCGTTCACACTCAGGAGCTATGAGGAAAGGTTTCTATTCTGATATTGCAGTCTAAGCATTAACTTCATTATCTCAATCTTTTTACCAGTGCACACCTTCAGATGTGGCTTTCTCCATGACTGTAGCACCACAATCCTCATTTCACCTCTCATCTTTCAGTTTACAGAGACTCTGAGCTCTCTGTGGTTTGGAGAGTGGAAACATCCCACAGGGAATGTATGTAAATAGCAGCAGTTATGGGACAACAAACAGTGAATCTTTTGTGAGCCAGCTTTGGCTGCTCTGAATGAAATGGTGTGGAAGATAGCTCATCACAATAAAAAAGGATATTGCAGGGTATTTGCTTAAAGGAAAAGTTAAAGCATGGGAATACACACTGAAAATAAGACTGGACTGGAAGAGTATTCTACACGGCAATTCAGAGTGAGAGCAGCACAAAATCACAGCACATTTGCAATGAAATCCTTGAGACACTGTCTCTAATGGGAATTAAAAAGCAGGAAGATGCACATTTTGGTTAACACAGAAGTAGGTCATTTTACTTCTTTGGCATAAGAATTCCTTTGCTAAAGGAACTGAGATGATTTAATGTAGACTTCAGCAAAGAGCATGACTTAGCACTGATGGCATGCTGCTGAACAATTAGGACTACACAACAGCTGTGAGATGCAGAAGTGGATTCAGAAGTGAGTGTGCAGCATTGCCTGTCAGTGTGGAGTCACCAGAGCTAGTGTCTCTCTGATGGATTCCCTCACCACTCAGTCCCACAGCAGTCAACCTTCTCCCAGTGACCTAAAAGTAAATATAAACCCAGCATTAATGAAAGATGCAGATGGCATGAGAGTTGGCAGAGAGGTAACTAACAGTGACTATAGATAAGTCAGTGGGATTTGGGTCAGCTGTAGGACTTGTCTGTTCAAACCAAGTGTGATTTAGCACAGCAAGATGCAGCTATCCCCACAGAAGACTGGCCTGAAAAGGAATGACTTTAACACCAGTTGTGGAGTCACAGCAGACAGGAATCTGAGCTCTCACCGTGATGCCATGGCACAAAGAGGCAGCTCCAGCCATGGATGTGCACACAGGAGCAGTGGACAGCAGCAGGGAAGTGGTTTTGGCTCTGCCTGTGGCACTGGTGACACTGGTGTGCCATCTCCAGGTGCAGTGCTCACCTCCTGAAACTGGGGCTGAAAGGGCAGGAGAGAACTGCACAGATAGCATGAAAGACTCAAAGAGCTCAGTGCTTATTTTTAGTGAGGAGGACATTAAGAAGTGACTTGGATATGTTGTTTTGCACACAGAAAATACCAAGTTCTTTCTAACAGAGAGTGCAATAACACTAGGAGAAGGGGGGAATCATGTTTCCTTTCTTTAGTTCAGACCCATCTTCCTTTCAGAAGGAAGTTTTAACTACACAGATGCCTGAGATCACGAGAGGGGTAAGAGAAATGGGAGGATTTATGAGAGGCAGTGTCAGGCTGAGCAATCTAAGACTCTTTTTGATCCTAAACACTACCAATCTATGATACAGAGATAAATTTGTTTTCTCCCAGCTCCATTTGGTTGTTCCACAAATAGATTTAATTGTGGTAAGTGTTAGTCCCATTTCTTTCCAAAATATACTGGCACTTTCAAATGGAAAAATATTAGTTAGCAGAGAAAATCTGCAAATATGAAGTGTAAATGTTTATATTTACATCCCCCTGAGCTGAGTGGGCAGATGCTGATACCCATGTGCAATGGCATTAACATGGATTGTTGAGTACAGACAGTGAAAAGATTGCATTTATTCAGAGGAGGATGGAAATCTTCTCACACCACTGCTCATCATCATCAAAGGATACAGTCCATTTTGAAAGTTTCATGTCAAATCTTTGTTTTTTCAGCTCCTGGTTTCTCCCCTGGGAGCCATTCCCCAGCCAGCAGCTGCCTTCTGCTTGGCTTCTGGCCTGCTTGGGCTCTCCTTGATTAACAAGAGCCCAATCCTCCTACAGCCCTCACACTTCCAGAACAAAAACCTTCTCTTTGTAAGATTCAGTGGATTATCTTGATGATCTTCCACAGAGAACCCAGGACAATCACAGGCAAAGTGAGAGACAGCAGCACACACAGTTCTGACTCTTGTCAGCAGTTTTGTTGCTCTGGCACTTGTCAGCCTTTGGCTCTGCCTGTGGCACTGGTGACACTGGTGTGCCATCTCCAGGTACACCTCCTGAAACTGGGGCTTTTCCATTTACTCCAAAGCACAAGCTCTACCCTAACCATGCCCTCCCAGCTGCCTCCTGTGCCTACCAGCTAGAGGCCTGATCTAGAACCAGATACCCTGGGCACTTCCCTCTTCACTCAGTTTTGTCTCACCATTTTCTGTGACATGTTATTGGTGATTAGAATGCAGAATTTGGTACAGAATTGTCTGTACTGCAACACAAAGTGTGTGTTCTTCTTGCTCTTGCCCATTCATCCTTCCTCTTTACTCTATGCCAGCTTATTTTACATTTCTAAGGTTTTTCTAATGGTTTGCTCCAACTTTCCTATTACTGATCTTGTTTCTCTGCTCCCTTCCTCCTCCTTTGTGTCGTTCCCAAAATCTTCTGGTTTTTCTCTCTCACTCCAGCCTCTTTGGTCTGTTACTCATCTGTTTACTTCTTCACTCATGGGATATTTTCTGCTGGGAGAGGAAAAGAAACTTGAAATTCCTTCACTTCAGTCCCCTTGGAGCCAGCAGGAAGGGAATGCTCCCCTGCAGTGCTCTCTGGAAGGAGCAGAGCTCTGATGGAGGGGACAGAAATTCCTGGGGCTGATTTCCACCAGAACAAAAGTGTCTCCTTGCCTAGAACCAGGCCTTTCCCTTGCTCATCACATCATTGTAGCTGTCAGCTGATTTTGACCTTTCCACAGAAATAAATGTCCCTTAGATCTCATAAAGGAGAAGTTTAGTCCAAATTTCAGAGTTGTGTATCCAATACTGTGTGCTTAAATCTGCATTTCTTTGCCTGATTCCCAGCTGAATGACTCCTGTGGGTTCCTGTCAGCTCTGGGGCAAGGAAGGTGGCAAAGGGATGAAAGCAGATGATAGCATGAATTGTAGTGCTACAAATCCCCCCTTCCTGTTAGATTATCTACAGAGAAATTCAGTAACAGCAGACAGTCCATGGCCCCTGACAAATCATCTCATTGTTTTCTTGGGCTTTCTTATCTTCTGTTCTGAAATTGCCTACAGCTAGGCAGCTACAGCACTTCAATACTTTGTGCTAGACCTTGGAAGGTTCATTGCTCCTTGAGGTTTAGTTTGGAAACAAAAACAAATTCACCTGAAAAGATTCCTGTCACAATCTATTCTAGATTTAATAACTCTTCTGACTTCTTCTGCATCATCCAGCTTGAAGTTTGATATTTGAAAAGCTCAAACTTAGAAAGAAAGACAAGTGGTGTGTTTGGCTCTCAGCAGTAGTTATTTTCAGATCATCCACCATTTTTTTTACAGACTGAAATCACTCTGGATAACTTGGCAATCACAACCTGTAGCTCTCAGTTCCTGGGGCATTACAAGAAGGTTTGTGTGTGAACACCTTTAGAGGAGCTAAGCATCCCAGAATAGTGCCCAGGTAAAGCACAGCAAGTCTGCATGGCTGTGTACTTCAGCTGTCTTCTTTGTGCCAATAACATTCCTAGTTCTTTTATCTCTTGCTGCTCACTCCATGGCTTCAAGCAGGTTGAAGAATAATCTCACTAAAAGGGAATTCTAACTGCCCAGTTAACATGCTTTCCAATTCCTGATGCCTGGAACAGTGCCATTTGACAGTAAAGCCCACAGAACTAGAGGCTGTGCTGTGCCTTGATATTTCTTTTTTTGCTTATATATAATAAATTCTTATTTCCTCCCTACTGATGAAGACAGAGCTCAGGCTGATTAGCCAGCCCAGCAGTAAATGCCTGCACTATAGACATCTACAGTTAGCTGAGATGAGACTCATCTTTCTTCACAGCAGAATGTTTCAGCTCTGCTAGATGAAATCTTTTCCACTTGCTGGGACTCCTTCAGCAGGTCCAAATGAGATTGACTGTCCTTTGGAGACCTAACAGCTTGGCAGCTGCATGCTCAGTGAACGTCTGCAGCAAAGCAGCAACCTCTTCTCAAAGTGAGATACTACCTGCTACTCAGGGTGGGCTTGCCTTTGAGTTTGTTTCCTTGTGTGGGTTAGGAGCATCCCTTTCTGTACAGGCATGGCTAAGGCTACCAGGCTGTGGATTGGATCACTCTCCCTGGAGGAGAGCAAGGTTCTTACAAGGACACCTCACTGCCAGTGGTTTTGTTCATGGTGTAGTTACAGGGCTGCTCATGGGTACTGCTTTTATCTGTCCAAGGAGGGGGCCTGCTCTGAGAGATCATACACCATACCAGGAAAATAGCAAGTAAAACTGAAAAGAACCTCCTGGCTAAAAACCCCAACTGCAAGTGCTTCAAGCAATCCTACATCACAACCTCCCTCAGCATTCCGTGAAGACCAAGCCATTGCCTTTTTGCTTCCTTACTCTTAGAAGATTGTTCCAGAACCTAAACCTTCTGAGTGCTAAAACTCCTCTTTGAATTTCAAGCCTAGAACCAACTCATGCCAACTCATCTATGCTGCACTGCTGCCCCTCAGTTTAAAAAGCTCTCCTCCTACATTGATCTTTATATTTATAAGCAGTGATCATATCTCCTTCCACTCTTGGTTTAGTGTACTGAGAGCCAATCCCCCCCCAGCTCTCCATCCCCTAATTGTCCTCTTTACCATTCCAAGAATGCCTTCCAGCTTGAGATCATCACCTCTGACACAGAGCATGCACACTCACCAAACTCTTCTAACCTTGCATTAACACTTGCAGGCCAGAGAAAGCAAGGCTGGTGGAGGTTTCTCCAGAGATGCAGGCAAGAAGGATCCATGCTTTTTGTCTAGGATGCATGCAATAGCCACACCTGCTCTCAGGAGGCTGCTACAGACCATGTCCAGCACACACTGGCCTGATCAGGAGTTGGGAATGCATCCATGTCCTTTGGATCCCAAGTGGTTGCTGCTGGTGCCCTCCTCAGGGGTTTTGGATACTGCACTGTCTGCACCAAAAGCAAGGAATCCAGGATCAGGATTTTGTCGTGCAAGGAACAGAGATTTGATTAAGCACTAGAGGAGAGCTGCCCTTCACAGGAACTCCAGTGCTGAGCAGAGTCTAAAGCAAGGCAGCTCCATGGCCATGACATGTCACAAGACTGAAAATCAGCAGGTGTAAGCAGAATGGCAAGAAAGGGAAATGAACTTTCCCTTCTTTTACTGAAGCACTTTGAGCTGAAGTCAGTGGCCTCACACGTGCCTGCTCACAGATGTGGCTGGCACTGGTGCCAGACACTGCTGGAAAGGTGGGCTGGCTCTTCAGCCATCTCTACCCAGCAGCATGTCTGTGGAAGGAGACCTGTGCTGGCCAGTGTTCAGAAGGGCTGGGAAAGGGTTGTGAGACACCCAGATGAAATATTCTCATCCCTGCCAATCATTTGAAAGGTAATGGCCCCGTTGTTGGTCTCCTCTGTGTTACCAGAACCTCCTGAGCTGGAAAGGACCCACCAGGATCATTGAGTCCAACTCCTGTCTGTGCACAGGACAACCTCAAGCTCCCAGAGGACAGCTCCAAGCTCTCACAGCAGCTCTGCTTACTTACTGCTGATTCATGAGACATTTATATCACAGCTGACATTTCTACTTGAACCACAGCCAATCCATTTTCTGCTTATGCCATCCCCCCCAGTACATGGCTCTGGAAGAAGTTAGCCTTTTGAAACAGAGTAGGCAGCAAGACAAAAATCAATGCATAAATAATACAGAAATAGCTACCTATGTGTACCTCCCTTGTGCCATGCAAAATGCACTTTAATTTTTTACAAAGGCAAGGGTGAATTAGAGAAGCAGAAATAAATATTATGCACCAAATGACATGAAATTCAGCCCATTTTATAGTCTTCAGTGTAAAATGGGTGATGGTCTCACGCATTCACAAGCTGTGATGTAAGTATTTCCCTCTCAGCTTTGGAGAGATTTGATTCAACTGCAAACAATGCAAAGCTAGATCAGCTTGCTGGGTCAGGAGAGTGGCTTAGCAAGTCACTGCTGACAGGCAAAGCCTCACAGGCTGGGCAAAAAGTTCCTAGGTGGTCAAATACAACGGACAAATCCTGCTGCCCTTGGGATTTCCTCTTCACAGCAGGCAAATGGTTTTCTCACTGGAATGTGAAGATTTCTAGGCTTTTCTGATCTAATTATCTCTGCTCAGTTATCAAGAGCTCTGTTTTATGCATAGAATAAGGGAAGAATGAGAAGTAGAGAAGAAGAAAAGGAAACTAAAAAGAAGAAAACCAAATTGTCTTATCCTAACTGATAAAGGTATTATCATTTGGGTGACTTTAGTCTTCATGGGACCAAAGATCTGCTTTTATGGAAATGTGATGTTGGGTTGTAGGAAGAGCAAATCCTTTCCAAAGTTCTTACACAAGAAGTCAAATAGGGCTGGCAGTAATAACATGATGTGTGTGAGGGGCAAGCTTGAAGATAGAGCCTCTATGAAGGAAGGCATTCACTAGCTGATCAAGCAGAGATTGATAACAGAGTGAAGCCCAGTGTCAGAAGACTGTTTGATGAGACAGCTCCTGCTATGTGCATTTAACTCAGGTAAGAAGAGAGGGGACTCCTCAGTGTAGATGGTGTTAAGGCAGTGAAATACTAAAGGAGTTGAGATGGAAGGAAATGAGTCTGGCTAAAGACAGGAAAAGTGCTTCATGTTAAGATTAGGATTAGATGAAATGCTGCAGGAAGAGAAATAGAAAAGAAGGATGATGAGGACATTCTTAGATGGAGGATGCTGAGAGTTAGGTGAAAGAAGGAAAACGTTAAATATTTGTAAGCACTGAATTCTAAGAGTGCAGGACTTGGTGGAAATAAAGGTCTTGCACTCAAGTTCTTCTCCTGATTGAGATGAACAGCAGCAGACTTAGAGGCAAATGAAGTCTTGCTGCTTTAGTCACATCTCTCAGGCAAGAAGATGCACAGCTTTCACAGAAGTCACAGATACTGTCATGGAAACAGAACTGAAGTGTTGCTGTGGTGAAGAGTATTTTGGGCCCAGCACAAGCAAAGATGCACATTTGCTTGTTTCAGAGATGCTAAGCAGAGGAGGTCTGCTGTCAGCTTATCTGTGGATAACTTTGTTAGCAAGACCTCTTCAGCTGGTGCTTTTGACCTGACATCAGTACAGAAGTAAGAAAGGATACACTTTAAAACAGCTGACATAAACAAGCATGACATCATTATTTCCATGTTGATTTCCCATAGGATAGATTCAAAAAGTTTACTTTTGGATGACTAGATTTATTTTACCATCTTGCACAGGAAGAAGAGTTCAGATGTTTCCTGATGGCTGTTCAAAGCACACAGCAAGGGGAATGTGGCTTTGGTTTCTCCTTGGGGCTGCCCAACTCCCTGATGGACATTTTGAGGGATGGCATGGGAGGTTTCTGGCCATTCTGGAATATCAGTTGACTAAGGATAGAATCACAGAATTGTTTATGTTGGAAAAGACAATCCCTGAGTCCAACCCTTGCCCAGCACTGCCAGGTCAGCACTAAGCCATGTCCCTCAGCACCACATCCCCATGGCTTTTCAATCCCTCCAGGGATGGGGACACCAGCCCTGCCCCAGGCAGCTCCTTGGCCTGAATGAAATCAAGTGGCTCATGAGAAAAAGTCATTGCAGGCACTGGCACCTAAGCTAGTTACCCTAGACTTCTTTTGCAATCTGGTGAGATAAGAAATGCTTCTCAGGTGTGCTCATCCTGAAGCAGGTATCTAACACGTGCCCTAGGAATGTGTCCATCCCTGGAGAGATGCTTGCTGCTCCCCAGGGGAAATGCTGTGTGGCAGAGAGCCCACCCTTAGGTGAGGTGGATCCCACATTGTATGTCCGAACAAAGTCTCAGTACTCTTCAAATTTTCCTAAAATGTTCTCTTCTCCCTTCCTGCTGTGTAAATCATTCTATCAGCAAGATATTTACTGAAGTGTGCTCAGTTCTGTCTGGCTCCATTTAACATCTGTCCCTCAGCATTGCTAGAACATGCCTTGGAGAAGGAAGCAAGTTAGCTAGAAGTCATTTGTCAGCTTTGATGTCTTCCTTCCAGACACCCAATTCTGTGAGGCTTTCCCTTAGTCAGTCAGACTGTCACAGCTGGTTACTGTCACACTGCAGCTCAGATAGCTTGATAGCCATCATCCCTCTGTAACACACAGTCCAAATCCCTGGATGATTTTCTGTGGGAGAACCAACACAAATTCTCCTTATTACAGCATCATTCTGTTTCTTGGGGTTTTGCCCACAGGGAAGTAGGGACTAGAGGATGCTTCAGTCTGTTGGCAATGTCCTTCAAGAAAACTGTGACAACAAATGAGCACAAAGGAATCTCAAATGCCTAACTATTTTACTCTTGTTAGACACTTGCCTTTACAAGACTTATCTCAAAACTATGCCACAGGTAACCCTCTCTTCAGGGAGAGCTCCTCCTCAGCCCAGGGACAGTAACTTGGTGAACTGAAGGCAGAATGTTGTTGTAAAAAGGGTCCTGAGACTTAAAACAGTTAATTTCACACAGGTCTCTTCACTCATCCACACTTGCATAGCTAGCTGAAAGGTTTTGTTGTCACATTATTTGCACGGAAATCAAAAGTTTCTGCAGGAATAGGCCACCTGTGGTCACCTTCCAGGAGACAAACCCAATCCAAGCTGAAGCACTCCACTGAGATCAAAATATTTCAGTGTGACCCCATCATGTTTCAGTTTTTCTTATTAAAACCTCCTTTCATCTCCAAATGTTTTTTTTTTCTATTATGAATTATAAAGCATAAAAAAGAAGAAAACAGCAGAAAGCCTCTTCATTTTACTGAGCAGGAGTGGATCACTAAAGATGTCATTCTCCTGAAATTCTGAGAGGTTTTTTCTTCACTCTAGTCCTGAAAAGAGGTTTTTCAGATCCATTTCCCACAGAACATGAACAGCACTTCCTGTGCATCCCCAGCCATCCCTGTGGCATGTATTTCAGAGCAATCCCTCTCCACATCTCCTCCAAGAGAGCCGGATGAATCACGCCCTGGAGGTGCCTGTTCCTTTCAGCTGCCTATAAAGGGAATCTAGGTTGATGAGTCTAGACAGAGACAACCAACTCTCAGATAGTTACCCTCAGGCAAGATGACTCCTCTCTACTGAAAGATGAAAACACCACACAATTACTTTTCTGTAAGTATGATTTTTCAGTCATGCTTAAGGGAATGTTTATCAACAGTCTGCCTTCCCATTACAAGCCTTAGAAGAGGTTAGCTGGGGAGCTGCTGGAAGACCATGCCAAGCAGACCCTACTCAGTGCTGGGCTGTGCCAGCAGGCTCCCCTTCAACTCCTGGCCTTGAACTACAGCCTGGAGTAGCTGTGCAGGTCACACATGGAATGACAACACTCCTGTCCCCACAGGCACAGGAGAGCAGGGCTTTCTTCCCTGCTAAGCACCTCAGCAGACAGCAGGTACAAGGGCATGGGCATGTGGATGTGACCAGGATCCTGCCAGTCACCCCAGGCCATCCCACAGAATCACAGAACCTGTGTCTCCTCTCCCTTGGGGACAATAGCCCCAGGGAGGCTGGGAGAAGGCCTAGTGCCTTACTCTGGAGGGCAGCAACCACAGCAGGTGACAAGAGCAGCATGGGTGAGCTGTGGCTCCAAGAGCAGGAGGCTGCAGGGAATGCTCTGTGCAGGAGAAGCAGAAGCCTCTCTGTCAGACCTGGCCATGTGGCCCAAGAAAAAGAGATGTGCTAGTGCCTTAAAAGACACAATCTACCACAATCTAGCACTCTCCTGGAGAAGGGTGGGGAGACTCACCTCACAGGCCTTTCTGTTGTAAAGCTTACCAGCTCTGAGGCTGGAGATTAGTACAGTTGTGTAGAGACTAATGGAAAAGTGGGGGGGAAATACAGTGTTACACTGTACATCTGCACCAGGACAGAAGGTGGGAAGAGAGGGGTGAGCTAGCCCTCAATTTACCAGGAGGAGTGCAATTTTTTGGACAAGGGCAGGTCTGAACACAGAGAAAACAAGCAGCTGCTCTTTCAGTCCAGTTTTTGAGACAAAAAGGAGAAGATGTGTGTTTATTGGGTCATTGTTGGAATACAGCAGAATTAAGGTTACTTGGGAACTTAAAATAACTCTCCATTTCATGGCTTTCTAGAAGCCTAATCTTTGTTGACTTTCCCATTTTGAAAGGGCACAAGCTATGCTTGGGATGCATTCACTGCCTCAGCAGAGTTTTTCAGCAGTGAATTACTTTCTTTCTTGAAGAGAATGCATTTACATTTGGTGTTGCAGATGTGAGTGGACTTGCAAGCAGCTGCAGATATCCATTTAAGATGTGGCTCTAGGGATGCAACTCAGTGTCTCAGTGGGGAGAGCCCTGGCCCAGGTTGCCCATGGAGGTGGGAGATGTCCCATCCCTGGCACCATCCCAGGGCAGGTGTCTGGGGCTCTGAGATGTCCCTGCAGACTGCAGGGGCTTGGACTAGATGACCCAAAGCAGCCTGTGGTTCTAGAAATGGTCTGCCCAGCACGTGGCCTTGCTGACAGCCTCCAGGGCACTGCTGCTGGCAGAGATCAGCACCTCCCCAGCACAGCTCTGCTCAGGAGCTGTGTGCATCACTTACCTGCACTGAGAGCCCAGCACTGGCTGATCTCTCCACTGCTCTTAGATGGTGCTCTATTAGTGAAATCTCATCACTGTGAGAGCACTTTATTTTATTAAAAGTGCAATTAAAACAAAATCAAATACTTTCATTAACTGCAACAACTAAAAATTATACTCCCAGTTGCTTTCTTCTCATTAAGAAAATTTGCATCTGAATAACTTTTCCACTGTGTGTATTTGTAATTAATGCAATTACAAGCCAGAGATCTGTTCCCAAAAGTAAAGAAAACTTCTTTATCAGTTTTACCATTTTAATTGAAATAAGACTTTGTCTAGTGAATTATTTAATGTCTGTTATCTGAAAAGTACATAGAGAGATAAGAGCCTCAGTGGCTGGGACTGTGCCCATTTATTTCAGAGCTGGTCTAAGCCCTGGGAGCCACAGAGGATGAACTGCTGGCTTCAGCCCTGGAATACTGAGTGTGATGGCTTTGCCAGTTTACAGCTAGGGCCTGTTGTTTACTGAACTCTTCAGAACTGTATTTTTCTTTTCCAAATTAATATATGAGGGATAGGAAGATAAATATTTATAAAAGGGAAAAAGAACTTCAGCTACATTGAGGGAAGATACAAAATATTCCTGGCAAGAAAGGGAAAAAGGGAGAGATTGTTTGAGCATGCCCAGCCATGGTCTGATAACCCCAAAGCAGGGACAGTCCTGCACCTGGGATCTGCCAGGCTCTGAGATCTGGGTATTCTCTGCAGGAGCAGAGGGAGGCAGCTGACATCCAGGGCTCCATCCTCCCCACTCACTAGCATTTGCTAGGAACACATGGCCAGAAAGCTCATGGCACTTCCCAGGCAATTCCGCAAGGGAATTCACCTGGCTGACTTACTGGGCTTGGCATTTACCAACAGGGAATCCTCACAGAATCACAGATTGTAGCTAGATCCTCTCAGTTTCCCTTATTTGGTCTCTCAGGTACTAACAAATGCTCTGTACACAGCTGCTCTAAAGCAGACCCCACTGACACTGCAAGACACTCCCAGCTCTCTCTGAAATGTGACATTGGACACCTTTGTGCTCTTTAGCTTCGTTCAAACATAGCCACTGATGGAGCTCCCAGCAGAAAGGAACCAACTCCAGAAAGCAGGTTAGAGACTGATCTGCAAATGTTCTGTTGGATCTTCAGACAAGTTACTTAAAGCTAACAGGAAGATGGATTTTTTTCTCTTTTAGTCTGAAATTAAAAGCCAGATGAACTCAGAGTGCAAAGCAGAATGGAGAGATGCTTCTGGATAGGTGAAGAAAGATGCAAATATGTTCTAGCAGAATGTAATGATTTCAAGGAGTCTACTGCTCCATAGGAGATAAATGATGTTTTAGAAGAACTCTATAAAAACCCAGGTAAGAGCTTCTAATGAGGAAATGGATGGTTATCTCACCAGGTGAGTCTGCTGCCACACATCATGGGGAAACTGCCTCAAACTTTTCTCTTTGTCTCACAGGAAACTGAGAAAAGCAACTGAAGGTCTCAAATGTGAAAGCTTTCTACTAAGGACAGGTTTCCAATACTGCTTTGCACACACTTCAGCCTTCAGGTCAAGTACTAGCTCCAGTGCTTTACATAGGATGTCTGTTTAATAGAGCACAGAATAAGCTTTACCTTTCCAACAGCAGCAGCACATTGTCAGCTGGAGTTTGCTGTCATGGCAGCCTCTGCTTCTTTTGCTGTGCTGGCCCAGCCTAGCCAGGAGGAGGAAGGTAGCACAGGTATTATTCTGATGCAGAGACCTGTGGGTTGCATGAGACAGTGTGAAGGAGTGACACTGAGATGACAATATGAAATCAGAGCTAAATTAGAAGCTTCACTATTTACTTCACTAAAAATGGAAGTAGATTTTATGTTGAGGGAAATTGCCTGTCTCATGCAGTGTCGAAGCCTTTGTGCTCCCTCTGAATTGTATCTTTATGCATGTGTTCATGAAACTACTTGGGAAGTTTTATTATCATACTGAGTAACAGAGTCCACAGCTAGTAGGAATGAAAGACATATCTAGTCCCAAGGCAGCATCTGCTATATCTGACAGATATTTGTCTGACTGGCTCATAAACAAGCAGGCACAGAAGCCTCCACAGTCCCAGTGCTTTCACTATGCCTAGCAAAAATAATTTAACATTCATATTTAGCCTGAAATTTTCCTATGATTTAAGCCCATTTTATCCTTTCCTACTCCCATCAGCCCACAGGAGAGCTTATTCTCTTTCTACTTTCAAGGCTTTGAAATAGTTGGTATTTGTCATGTCTCCTCAGCATGTTACTTTGTATAGTAACACAGCACTGTTGACTCATGCTCAACCCAAGCACCACCATCCATTCCTCAGACTGTATTTCAGATAAGAAACATCATCTGTAGAGAGTAGTGCTTTGGATTGGACCCTGAGCTGCATCCTGAGTTTCTCAGACTATTTCTCCACACCAGTATTAAACCTCTTTTGGGTGTACCCCAGTCCTCCCAGCTTGCAGTTGTGTGTCAATAGAACATAGCTGTGATCAACAGACACACAGCTCATGGATATGCTACACCTGGGAGCCATGGCATACAGGGTATGTTCTGCTGTTTGACTGGCTGTCAGACAAGAGGAGTCACACCAGGCACACCTAATCCTAAGTGGAAAACAGTGGAGAAGCAATCCGTGTAAGCAGCATCGTCCCTAAGCCATTCTAATTGATGTATCTCACATTTACAGAGCATGGCAGAGATCCACAGCTTCTATGGCATGCAAGCCTAGCCCTAACTGTGCTCTTCAATCTCTTTGTACAGGTGTTTTAGCAATATTGAGTATTTTGTACTTTACTGGTGTTTAAAATTAATAATTAAGCCACTGGTGTAGTTTCCAAAGACAATCCAGCTAATTATCACTTCCACTTGCTTTCATCACATTGGTAGGTGCATGTGCACAAGACTCACTGCTAAACCACTAGGCCTGCTCTCTATTCCCCAGCCCAAGGCCCAGTCCATGCTGCACACTGAAGGCTTCACCTCTCCAAGTGGACACACACAGCCTCAGCCACCTGAAAATGCACTGTTTGGTCCTCAAAGCCTGGTTTTTGGCTGGCACTTACCCATTACAGGTTTTTATATAATCATCCCAGAATGCCTGTGCTCTTCTTTCTGTGAGATAACCATGGAGACCTGCAAGGGTTGATGTTTCTCAGCAAGGAGGAGTAAGGCAAGGCTGCAGAGTCTTTGTGGAGAAAGTAATCCCAAACTAATCCTGTTTATTGCAGCAGTAGTTCTTCTACAGCCTTTACCAGTCAATATTGTTCAGAGTTTTGAGCGGGTTTTTTCTTTTCTTAATCTGGAAGCAGTCCTATGAAAAAGAGAGGAAAAAAAGAGCAAAAGAGCACTTAATTGTTGTGAACAGTGAGAACATGCTCAGCTCTGTCAGGAAAACTGCCACAGCAGCTTCATGTGTTGTTCCTAGGCATGCTACAGCAAGCTAATTTTAGCCATCCTTCTGTGTTCTCAGAAAACATGTCCATTCTTTAGGAAACTGCAGGGATTTAATGTCAATGATTTATTAATAATCCTGTGGCTTGGCTTGTGTCCTCTCCAAGTGAAAGAACTTTAAACTGCCTGAGTGGGAGCAATGTGAAATATTCAAGAGAAGCATTTATCTATACATTCTCTTTCTATCTGTGGATTTCAGACATGAGATAAAAGGTTTCTATTGCTGACTCTTTCAGCTCTCCTGGTACTACTGCAGAGCACTTGCTGCTGAGCTGGAAGCTACAGCTTGGGGATTTCAGCCTGACAGAGAATGCTCCAAACTAGCAGTTGCTTTGTGATTTGCCAAAAAGTCTTCTGAACTAGCAACAGCAGCATTCTTCTGGTATGAAAGAGATCAAATATAATGAATCACATTTCATCACCCTCTGGAGTAACAATTACACTTCTCTATGAAATCACAGCAGTTTGTATGAGGTAATGATTTCAGGAGCCCACAACAGAGTCCTGCCTGTGCTATGCACACTCAAAGTTTGGCCCTAGGTAAGGGAGCTGCTAGCTGGCAGCACAGTCAGCTTTGTATTCAAAACCAGAGAGCTCCCACAGTCCTTTTGTGACAGATGCACTCAGAGACAAAACTTGCCATGCTGTCCAGCTGCTTGCTATTTTTAAATAAGAGTATGTTTAAAATGAAAATGAATTCAGTAGCTGCTGAGGTAATTTCCACTGCCCTCTTTAATGCTCTCTGTTACAGACAAATCTTCTTTACGGAACCATACAGTGACAGATTGTTCTTGCTTGTTATCAGGGATCTAGCAAGCGAGCCTCATCAAACAACTCTGGCAACTCTGAATGATGTTCTTGTTCCCCTGGATACACCCTTGTGTCCTCTGCAGTTTTACCTCCCTTTGTCTTTAAAACAAGCATAATCAAAGTGCAGAATATGAATTTACCCAACAGATTCAAGGTTGCTCACTGTCTTTGGCAAATGCACTCACTATCTCTTAGGGCTACCATATTAAAGTCATTTTGTCACCTAAACTCCTTCACTGTAAGGCCATGTCCAGTGCACAGCACTTGGAGGTGGTTTGTTCTCATGCCTCCTACTCCCCCTGAAAGCCTGGACCTGTGTAACATGCTCTGTCAATATGTTGCTAAGCTCTGCAGATGATGCTCACACCAGGGCAAGCTGGCTCAGCTGCTGACTTGCTAAGCTCTGTACAAGCTGCAGGAAGCAATCCAGAGGCAGGTCCTGCACTCCCACATGGGAGTCACCAGTGGGCAGTGAATTCCATGCCAGGTACACTGCTCTGCTGACTGCAGACCTTCCAAGCCCATGCTGTACTTTTATATACTTCTAGTACATAAACACCAAGAGTAATGGATTTTACATCCAGCTCCACTGGTATAAATACAAAGCAATTTCAATCCAAGGCAATTTCCATAATGGAAACTGATGAAGAATAAATACCATGCCCATTGCTTCCTATGGCTGTGCAATGCAAATAACAATTTCCCTTTCCAGTGGGATTTTTAAGGTGAAGAAACATCTTCTTTTCCTTGCTCTGGTACAGATTGATTTAGAAAAACTAAAATTAATGTATATATGAAAGGTACAGCAGGGCAGCAAGGCAACTCCACCTTTATTTCAGCAGGTAGTGCATGACCAGTGGTCCCACAGACATTTTCACATACTTGAGCCTCTTCTCACTAAAAGAAAAAACCATTGGTGCTAAGCTCTCACCAGTGCAGAATGTAGCTATCTAGGGTAAGTTAGTCATCTAGGTCTCTCTCTGGAGATCTAGAGTGGCAGGTACTTCCAGAGGATGAGTCATCTCATCTATTTTAGACAGCTCTCTTAGAACAGCATGACTCACTCTGAAAATCCCTCTCCCCATGGCTTACAGAGGAAGCCTAGGCACCTAGCTTGGTCAGGACACCTAACTTTTTGCCAGCTAAGGCAGGTGCCTGCTCCTGAGTGTTAGAGAAGAGTTTCTTTGAATGTAGACATGTGTCAACTGATGGCAACAGAGAGACACCTTCATGCTGAACCATCAGAGCACAGCAGCATGAAATCAGCAACAGCCTGCCTTCTTTCTGACCCCGAGGTGAAACATCCCCTACTCCTCTGCCTGCTTTTTGTGCTAACTAATTCCAGTTTGGGCAGGTTGGTAAGGCAGCTGCAGCTGGACAAATACTCCAGCAAGTACCAAGCCTATAAATGAGTGCCTGGGGAGTAGTTTTTTCAGGCAGTCTTTAATCCCCATTGGCCTACACTGCTTATTGTTTTTGTATCCTTCTGTTTTAAATTCACACAAGAATGCTTTCATACAAATTTCATTCAAAATATGCAATTAGGTTCAGAAGAGAATGAAGTGTTACCACAGTGGTGTATGCCTACTCATTTTTCCCCATCAAAATGGGCTGGATAGGGAAAAAAGAAACATGCTAATTATATTACAGAAGTGTGAAGAGGTCAAAACAGTGTAGCACAGCTCAAGCTCTAACTCAAAGAGCACAGGAAGCAGTGAATTCAGATGTGCTATCCTTTGCACAGGAGTTTTAGAGAAACACACATCCTTTTCATTCTTTCTCTCCCTCTGGGTCACTGCACTGTGATCTATTTTTACATAGGGGGAAAAAAAAAGAGTTTTCCTTGTTAAAACAAGTTGGATGCTCCCATATCTCCTATTCAATCACAGAGCATGTCAGAAAGACTAGCACTCTCCTTCCAGCTTGCTTTGAAGTGTTCCTCCTGGTTATAGACACCATTCATCCACGATATTGTAACCATAAAACTTTGTAATTTTTAGAAGTGAGGAAAAAGTGAACCACCCATGGTCATTACAATCCTCCTGGTAGCAGAGTAACTACTGAGAATAAGTTGAAATATATTTGGGATTAGCATGATGTCAGAAGGATAGAGTTAAAAACTTTTCAGGCTGAATAAGCTTGTATAATGAACTGGTCTGAAACTAGGATAACCAGGATGGAGAATCCTTCAGAGTACAGGGCAGGATGGCCATGGAGGTTAAGTCAATCACAAACAAGGCACAGTAATTAAGAGCAGTATCTAAAGAGAGTAAGATTCTGCCAACTTTTGTAGCTAATGCCTCATTCTGGCTTCTTGACAGAGACCAGAGACAGACTTGGACAAAGATCAAACCATCAGGGTGTCCCCTCCATAACCTGTGGTGATATTAACACTAAAAATCACACCTCGAGGAAGAGAAATTTAAATGTAAATGTAGGACTACCTTACTTTAATGAATTAGGTAATAGTATAATGGATTAGGTAATTTATGGACACGTGTACAAAGATTTATGTGATGTAAAATCATCTACAGTTTCTCTGTAATTTGTACTGTATATAAACTGCTGCGGTTGGAGCTAAGTGTGCTGGATTTGCAGTTTATCACCTAGCACCATTTTCTGTGCAGAACTGGAATAAAGCAAGTATCTCACCTCTGTGCATCCACTGGTCTTTGCACACCAGGTAACAAACCCCTTGTTGGGACTATGAGCATGGCTACACACACTCTATCCCAACCTGCTCCTCTCCCAGGTAACTAGTGACGGGACAAGATGAAATGGCCTCAAGTTGCACCAGGGGAATTCAGGTTGGACAGCAGGAACAAGTTCTTCCCTGCCAGAGTTATTAGGCACTGGCCCAGGCTGCCCAGGGCAGTGCTGGAGTCACCAGCACTGAGGGGTCAGAAACACTCGGCACTGGGTGACATAGAATCCTACAATGGTTTGGGTTGGAACCTCTGGAGGTCATCTAGTCCAACCCCCTGCAGTGGGCATGTTTAGTGGCATGGTGCTGTTGGGTCAATGCTTGGGCTTGATGATCTTAGCCGTCCTTTCCAACCCCAAAGGTTCTGTGTCTCCCACAGGCCACAGCTGTCCCAGGGCCCACAGCCCTTTCAACTTCCAACTCCGCAGGCCGAGCTTTGGGAAGGGGAACAATACACGGCCTGTTCAGAGGTGCGGGGCAGGGCAGGGATGCAGGACATACCCTTGGGCCTCGACTGCGGAGAGAGCTGCCCTTCTCCTGATGTAACTCGAGCTTTCACACCGGTGGTGGGTGACGAGGAGGTGTCACGGCGTAGCCACAGCTTCCATAGCACAGCGGCGGCAGCAGCACTGCCCGACAACTCGCTGCTCGCCTGCACTGCGGCTGACAGGGGAACGACACCGAGCAGGGCAGAATGCCACACCAGCCCCTCGCCAAAGCCGCTCCCGCCGGCCCTGCGGAGGTAGGCGGGGACACGGTGCACGCCTGGGCGGGAATGGCAGCAGGCGCCATCCTAACTGTGGGCAGCCCTCAGGCCGGGTGAGACGCGCCATGTCTGCTGAGGGCGCTGCCTGCAGCGCCGCCGGGGACGGGGATGACCGACTGACTGCCCGACTGCCCGCCGGGACGGGGCTGACCGACTGACTGACTGACTGACTGCCTGCCGGGGACGGGGCTGACCGACTGACTGACTGACTGACTGCCCGCCAGGGACGGGGCTGACCGACTGACTTCCCGACTGCACGCCGGGGACGGGGCTGACCGACTGACTGACTACCCGCCCGCCCGTCCACCGCGGCTGCGCCTCTCCCGGGCTGACACCGGTACCCGCTTGCCGCCGCGCTCGGCTGCCGCAGGGTCGTGGAGCTACGGGTGGGCTCCGAGCCTGCGCTGTCCCTCTCGGTGAGGGCGCCGGGAGCGGGCGGGAGGGCAGTCCCGGGCTGAGGCGCAAAGCTGACGCCTGAAATCAAGCCCCGAAAGGCCTGGCCGGCGGATCCGCGGTGCAGGTGAGCCGCTGGTGCCCGCCGCGGGCTGTGTGGGCCGGGCAGCGCGGGGCGGGTGCGCGGCCCTGCTGCCAGCTGGCCCCAGGAGCGGCTGCGAGCGTGAGCCAGTGGGCTGCTGCAGCCCCACGCAGAGACCCTGCCTNTCCCTGCCCGGAGGGTCTGCGTGTAGGAGGAGGGAAAGGATGATGGATTTTTGTTCTTCACAGCCTCCAAAATCATCTGGCCCTGAGAAACTGTTCTCGTGTGGAGAGTTTCCTCTGCGGGGTGCCCTGGGTTTCGGTGGGAGGTGAGCCTGCTTCTTTGCCTTTCTCTGCAAGCAAGAACGCGATTGCCATCACCAGCGATGTGTAGCAACGCTTTTGTGCACACCGGAGGCTGTGAGCAGCAACAAGCGTTGGCTGACAGGTCTGAATGCCTTGTTTTGCTGTGGGAGGTGCAAGGGTCTGTAAAATGTCAGAGGTTTGACATCCAGGCAATAGAGCTCGTTAAGCTCTTCACTCAGGTCAGTTACTTTTCTTTATTGCTGGTTATATATTACTGTACTCAAACAGTGGGGCTGCTGATCGAGCCTGAAGAGCAGTTAGCAGGATCAAGGGTTGCTCAGATGCTCATTTCTGTGTAACTTGCAGTATCAGCAGGCAGGGTTGGTGCTAAGTCCTAAGATCATAGAGTAACTTTGGCTGCAAGGGGCTTCAGAGGCCACCTGGCCCAGCCCCTGCTCGGAGCAGAGCTGACCCCAAAGAGGCACCAAGTTGCCTGGGGCCTCCTGCAGTCCAGGTCTGAATGAGGAGCTCCTTGGTGTAAGTACTGCGATTCCCGGGAGTTGCAATGGTTGCAGTGGGACTGACCGTGTCTGTTAAACTAAGCTGCAGGTCTCTCTCCACGTAGAGGGCAGCACATGCTAAAGACTTCTTTCCACAGCAGGCTGATTAGGAGTAAGGTGTGTGTGCCCAGCTGAAAGGCCCGGCAGGAGTGTGGCAGGATGAAGCCTGTCATAGTGGTGCACGGTGGAGCTGGCCGGATCTTCCAGGAGCGGGAAGAGGGATGCCGTGCTGGAGTTGTCAGAGCTGTGCTGCGAGGCTATGGCATCCTGAGACAGGGAGGCAGTGCCCTGGATGCAGTGGAGGAGGCAGTACGATCCATGGAGGATGATCCTCACTTTAATGCAGGTAATCTTTTAAGGATTAAGTGGGTTTAGAATCATCAGGTATTTCAGGCCTTTGGGCTTGAGGCTTCTGAAAATGCAGGCATGCATTTTCTTTGAATTGTGCACATTGCACTGGAGTAAATGCTGGTATCACAAAACCATTTATCTCTGTGTAATAAAATAGCATGGTATGTACTATTCTTTCTCCTGAAACCACAGTTTCTCACTTAGGCAGAGGAGTTAGTCTTTCCTCAATTTTTGGTGTTTATGCCTGCCATTTTATCTCTGTGCTGCCACATTCCTGTTCTGTTACTGGGCTGTGTTTTCAGTTTCAAGGTATGGACTCCTTAATGGAGTGTTTGTTTAGTTAATTTTCATGCCTAATGCATTTCTTTTCCTCTCTAATTACTTTTTTGTGTGTTTTTAGGCTGTGGATCTGTCCTAAATGAAAAAGGTGAAGTTGAAATGGATGCCATTATTATGGATGGAAAAAATTTAGACTCTGGAGCAGTCTCTGCAGTTAAATGTGTAGCAAACCCAATAAAACTGGCTCGACTTGTCATGGCAAAGGTATGCTGAGTGTGTGCTTGAGCATGAAGCATTTCTGCTCTTTGAAGTCCATCAGGTCTATTGCTACAGCTCAGTGGTGGTGTTTGTGGAGTGCTTTAAAGCAGGAAAGAAAGGAAAAATAGCTGGTACTGTTTGGAAACTATGCTCATGAGCATGAATCATTTGTATTTTAAGAGTTATGAGATGTATTTATTAAAAATAGTATTCCTTGGAAACAAAGTTCTGCCATGCAGCTGGCAGCTGATGGAGAAATTGGCCTACATGTGTCAATCTGTAGCTAGGGTTAAAGATTTTAGGGGGGATTGTTGGCTTGTTTTTTGTAGAGCTTTTATGCTGTCCCTGAGTCTCCTGTGTGACTTTGTGAGGTTAAATGTAAATGTTGGCCTAAATTGCTTGGTGTATCTTGAGGTGAGTTTCTGCTGCTTCTCTGTTGGATGCTGTAAATGGGAATGCCATCTGCTGTTACTCATCTGTCCATCTTGGACAGGAATTTTGGGATACCAACCCAGGCTATTTCACAGCACACTTCAGAGAGTATTGTCTTTTGGTTTGCTGTGCATCATTTAAGATCTTTGACCTCTGGGTACTAACACTGTCGTTTTCCTGGGGTCCAAGTCTGTTGGGATGCTTGTTTCTCAAAGCCATTGAGATGCCTCACTGCCCTAAGGAGTTTGGAAAGGTGCAGCTGCCCAGAGCAGCCAACCAAGGCCCAGTGCGTGGCCAGCACTGCCGGCACGGGCTGGGCTCCATCTGGTGGCCAGAGCAGCTGCTGCTGGCTGCTGGCTGCTGGCCGCTGGCTGCTGGCTGCTGGCTGCTGGCCGCTGGCTGCTGGCTGCTGGCTGCTGGCACAGCCTCCCTGCGCTGCCGCTCGCTCCTGTGCTGCTGAGCATGGCAGCCTCTACGGATGGGAAGAGGTTTAGGATGTTAACTAATTCAGCTAAGAAAGCATTTAAAGTTCTGTTGAATTATTCCTTTGTAGGGAACAGAAATAAAATGATAGATTGAAATGGCTTTATCTTTTCAGTGGGGCATGCAATCCCCCCAGCTCCAACATCTCATGAGGTAGACATCTTATGAACAGTGGAGCACTCTGCTCTAGGGGAACTGTGCCTGTGTCCCCTACTATTCCATCCAGTCCTCTCCACTAGACAGAAGAGAATGCAGCTTAGAACATTGACTTCTGAAGGCAAAGGTGCAGGTGTTGGCTGTGCTTCGTGCACTGCCAGGACACTGATGGTCTGAGTTTCAGGCCAGGTGCAGAAATCTGTGGGATTTCTTCTTCTCTGTTTCCCATGAAATTGACTAAACTTGCCAACATTTGTTGTTTGTTAGTAAGATCTGTGGAACCTTATTTATTTGTTTATTTTCTCCTCCTGAATGAATTGGTATAAATGTGCCTGGGAAAAATGAGGCACCTAGGAAAGTTAGTAAACATTTGTGAAACTGTAGCAGAGGGATGAGACAGAAGAACCTGCTTTTGGTTGCTTGGCAGTGTTCTACCAGCTCCTTGGATTGACAAGATGCAGTGAAGAGTAAAACCAGATCAAATTCTTGTTAAGGTGGCTTCTTTTCAGTGAGGACTGCAAAAGAGAGAACTAAACCAGACAAACAAAAAGCCCCATCCTAGAAGCTTATCTATGTGTATGCAAGTATTTCTTGTTTGTGCAGCTCAGGAGAGTGGATATGGTATCAGGATCTGCCAATGGGAGGCAGCCTGGTGAAAAGAGATAAAACTTGGAGCTTTTCAAACTGATTTAAAGGGTGATGTGGAGCCTTAATTGCTGAAGAAGGCAAGTGATGGAGGACACAGTCTTCTGGTCCAGATAAAGTTAAAAGAGAAGTTCACTGCATTTCCTAAAAACAACAAACAAAACACCAAAAAACCCCAGACCAAACCAAATTTGCATGATTGCTCTTGTGCTTCTGGTGGGGCAGTGGCAGAGGCTGAGGGGGGCAGTGCTGCACAGAGAAGTTTGCTTTCAGATGGCAGAACACTGGGTGCTTAGAAACAGGGAGATCTTTCCTTGATCTGTAACCACTCAGCATGCAGGCCCTGCTGCCCACTCTTCCCTATGTATCTTCCTTCTATTCAGAGGACTTCTTCCCAAGAAGAACCTTCTTCTTGGTTCCTGAAGCAATGCTCTGGGGAAGTGGGGACTTCATTTGTCAGTCAAGAGGCATTTCCATTTTCAGGAAGGTTGGCTGTCAGAGCCACAGCATCAGGAATGTTTCTCAAGTGTAGGCCAGGGGCAGTGGCACAAACCGGAACCCAGGAGGGCCCATCTGAGCAGGAGGAGAAAGTTCTTCCTGTGAGGGTGCAGAGCCCTTTGCTGCTGCTGAGGAAGGTTTCTGTCTGTGTTTTGGAGAGCTAGTGGAAGAGGACATAGGCATAGAAATCTAGGAAGTCTAAAAATCAAACAAAACTGGGAATTTCCTGTGTGTGGATACTTCTAAAATGAAAGATAGATGATAGCAAACTGCTCAGTACCAGGCAAATAAGAACTGTGAGTTGATCTCTTGTGTGTCTTCTGCAGACCAAGCACATGCTGCTGACTGACAGTGGTGCACAGCTCTTTGCTCAGGCCATGGGGGTTCCTGAGACCCCAGGGGAGAAACTCATCACTGAGAGGTCCCGAGAGAGATGGAGGAAGAACCTGGAGCCAGATTCCAACCCTGAGGAGTTTCAGAAGTAGGAATTGTGTAAAAAGTTTTTTTCTTTTTAAAGTCCAGTCATTTAATTTGTGGTATCAGTAGAAACAAACAAAAACAAACCCCCAAAGCTTGAAGGCCTGTATTCAGTCACGAATAATCCAGTTCCAAGTGTTACATTTCAAGTCCATGGAAAAAAAAATTAATAAAGCTGATTTTTGTTAAGTCTTTAAACTGGATTACAGAGTTAAACAGCATCAGATTTTTGACCACTAACTCCTCCTGAGTGCTGATTGTGGCTGTTGCTTATTGTAGACAGGAATGAAAAACACATCCATGCTATTTGTTGTCAGTTGAGCTCTTGTACCAGAACGAGAGCTGCTGTCTGTGTGATCTGTGTACAGCTCCTTAAGGTAAATCCATAGCTGGGGAGATGTAGAGCTGGAGGCACCTTTCCTTTGTCAGGAGGATCTAACCTGAGCTGCTTGCAGGGTGCCACATGAGTGTGCAAGGCAGCACTGCATTTATTAATACTCCTTTCAGCACATGGTCTGTAGCAGATGGATGGGTGGGAAGCCCATCTGCAGTCTCAGCTCCCTTTGAGATGAGGTCTGTCTCCACCTAAATGTCAGAGCAGTTTGTGATTCATCAGTCAGCTCTGAATGGCTGTGAATGAAGTGGAGGGACTGACAGGATGCTTTACATAAGCAGGAGGGAACAGGAAGCTGGGTCTCTGAGGAATTGACTCTTAAGTTTCAAGGTACACAGAGACTTTGTCTGACTTAACTAGCTTAGATTTTCTGGGGCTCTAGAGAGATCCTCACCAGTGCCCAGGCAACTGCTGAAAGTATTTCTCTTCCAGTCACCTCTTGGGCAGTTCCTTGAAGGAGCTGTGTGGAGAGATTTAGGCTGCTTTGGTACCCCTCTCCTGGGCAGGTCCTCTTGTGTGTTCCTGCGTGAATTGCCAAGATTTGATTATGTGGATATAGGCACTGTTGCTTCTCCCTAATCTCTTGATTCTCAGCTCAGGAGCTGTTCTAGTGAGCTACAATAGCCTTTTTTTTTTCCTCCAGCAGCGAGTACACATGTATATTTTAAGCAGCCTATTATATGTGACATTTCTGTGCTGAAGAAATAAAGCAGTAGGTGAGACTTGTGCAGTGCAGGAAGATTCTTAAGCTGATATGCAGTTTCAGCAGATTTTACTGGTGAAGTGATGTAAACCTCAAGATGGAGAAACTAGAGATGAAACTAGGTATTAATGATTCATTGTGAACAGTACTAGTTGAAAGGCACATCAATAGCTTTTTTCCCTTTTTTTGTGGCACTCAAATATTTAGGAGGATAAGGAAGAGGAAAGAGGAGGAACAGGAAGGAAATGATTCAGTGCATGCATAACATTGCTGTCCTTTTTGTTTATGTGCCCTGCCATGAATCAGTCTGGTTAGCCACCCAGTGAGACACTGGAGACAATTCCTGCACCTTGGAGTTGCTGTTGAGGGGAAAGTTGTGTGTCAGATGTGTTGCTGCCAAAAACTACTCCAGAATTATGATGGCTAGAAATATTTCTGCCCTGTGTGCTTTTGGTCTTGGGGATTATCCCTCCCCAAGTTGATGTTTCCATGCAATGAAGGTAAACAGCTTATGGGAGGAGACAGAAAACCAACACAGTGGTTTCTGCTCTATTAAATACAAAGCTATGAGAATTGTTGCATGTTGCTTGTTGTGTTTGTAATGAGAAGCATGGTAAAAAAGAGCTTGATGATGAGCAGCAGCTTGTTTGCAGTAATCTTTTTCAATGCTACCTGGAAAATAAATGCAACCTGCTTTGAGAGGTATCCTTTACTTCTCCCTGATTTTGTGACCTGTTTTTCTTGGCAGAGACCTTGGAACAGTTGGTGCTGTTGCTGTAGACAGTGAAGGCAATGTAGCTTGTGCAACATCCACTGGAGGACTCTCCAACAAGCTGCTGGGCCGGGTTGGTGACACAGCATGCATAGGTATGGGCAGCTCTTGCCTCACCTTCTGGCAGATAGCTCCGTTAAAGAAAGGGGAAAAGGTACTGCACATTCTCCTTTGCACTAGTGACATGGAATGTGAATGCTAGTACCTCTGAAATGGAGTCTGACATTCAAATGGAGCAAAGCTGAAGCTCTGTAACATAACACTGAAAATAAGGATTGGGAACAGAGGTGTAGTGCTGTCATCACTATCATCATCCAGCTTGTCTGGCTGGAAAATGGGGATGGGATTTTCTTTTTTCTGTTCTTTCCTGAATGCCACCTTTCCTCTCTGTTCCTTCTGCTAAGCTCTCCCTTTGTGCATCCATGCTTACAAGGCAGTCCAGAGATGTAGCCAGTCCCATACTGAGATGCTGTTTTCTTGACACTTAAGGAAGGAGCTGTAACTGTAGTGACTGTTGGTTATATCAGTGAGCCAGAATTCCAAAATGACTGGCAACTTGGAGTGAATTCCTGTTCCTAGAGAGCCCTGATAAGACTGCCTCAGAACCTTACAGATGCAGTGTAGAATAAAGGAAATATTTTAAGAGATCTCTTATTCAAGTATAAAGAGACACTTGAAATCCTTTCCCCAGACTTCTTCCTCTCCTGGGACAGACTTGCTATTTGATTGCTTCAGAGCTCTACCACAGAGCTGAGATTTGGAAACAGTGATTTTTAGTAAAACATGTTCCCATCTCAAATAGTGCTGCTGTTGGTAGTACATTGTTATTATCAAACTAATACTAACTTTCTCATGTACCCTGAGCCGCTGATCATTTGGTAGCCTCTGCATTTTGCCTGGTTTTCAGCTGCATTTCTGACTGCAAAGAGCCTTCTCTTGTGTAGAGCTGCTGCTGGAGTAAGGGACACAGGTGTGTGAAGGACAAGTGAAACTGGGCACTGTTGAGCCTGTTGCTCTCCTAGGCATCTGCAGGAGTGGTTACCAAGTGCTAGCTAGAGCCTTTGGAAGGGCTTCTCCAGAGTGGCTCTGGCAGTGCTGCCCACCTGTAAACCCAGGCCCATCACAGGCTCTCATCCCATCAAGAGAGTGCAGAAGGGAAGAAGCTCTCATTGCTCTCCTAAGCCTCTTTCCCTCCAGTACCCTGTTTAGAATGCTGTGGTATGTTCCTCCCCAGCTCCTGGGAAATTTGTCTGGGGAGATGTGCTAGAAGCATGGGTGTTGAACAAGCAGGGTGTGGAATGTGCCAGCAAAACAAGGATGGGAAGTTTGTCCCTGGCACTTTGCTCCCAGAACTGCCATCCCTGTGGTAAGAAATGGTCAGTACTCTAAACAGTGCAGAGCTTGTACATTGCATTACAGAATATTGTCTCCTTTCTTCTTTCCCCTCTGCAAAGGAAGTGGTGGTTATGCTGATAACAGTTCTGGGGCTGCTTCAACCACAGGACATGGGGAGAGCATCATGAAGGTGGTCCTAGCCCGACTGATCCTCTACCACATGGAGCAAGGTATGTCCCAACCTTCCTGTCAGCTGGCATGCTGAGGATAGGAAATGTTCCCTGGTGACAGCTTTCAGGTCATGTGCTGTCATCCTGGGACAGCTGTCAGAAGAGTTGCTCCCANACAGAGTAGAGAGGCAGAATCACCTCCCTAGCCCTGCTGCTCATGCCTCTCCTGATGCAGCCCAGGATGCTGTTGGCTCTCTGGGCTGTGAGTGCATATTGCTGGCTCATATCCAGCTTTTCATCTAGCATGATCCCCAAGTTCTTCACTGCACTGCTGCTTACAGTGAGTTCCTCACCCAGTCTGTACTCGTGTGTAGGGTTACTCCTACCCAAGTGCAGGACCTTACACTTGGACTTACTGAACTCCATTTTATTCTCATGGGCCCACTCTTGGAGTTTATCCAGGTCCCTCTGGATGGCATCCTGCCCTTCTGGCCTATCAACCACACCACTCAGCATGTTAAACAGCGTGTTCACATGTTGTTAAAGTACTAATAAAGCTGAAATAGACAGAAAGATCTGTGCTGCTTGGTGTTGCTTTTAGAGCAATGGCCTCGGGAAGACATTGCTGTCTACTTTGTTTAACTGAAGTTCTCCTTAATAATTTTTTCCCTATTTTAAACTAAAATTTTGCAAACAAAGACATAGAAAGCAAGCAAAGCAAGATCTGTTGAAGGAAGCAGGAAAGGAGGGCTACAGATGGATAATCAGACCTGAAATAAGAAAGCATAGGATATCACCTTTCTAATAAAGTGTAAAGGTCTTTAACAGCTCTGATTATAGCAACAGAAATGCTTCTAAGACACTTTAACTATGATTTAAATTTTCATTTTGTTTTGGAAAACCTCCTGTGCTGCCTGGGTGGGTGTGTGGTAAGCAGCTGACACAGTGTGTCTTGTGTGACTGTAATCTGATCTGCCTGTGGATGACCCTTTGGAGCTTTACCTTCATGATTTAGTCTGCCATCTACACCCTTGCTTGTGTTACAGCCTGTAAACATAGCCAGACAGCACCCTTGTCCTGCATGTGGTGGAGGAACCATTAATAGAGAGATCAGCAGTATTTTTAGAAGGCCATGGCTCTGGGGCAGCACAGTGCAACTGGCTTTGAGGTCAGCTGAATGGGAAAGAGCTGGAGAGCTTTCAATGTACATACTCATTGGAGAAGCAGCAAATAGAGAGACAAGGAACAGCTGAGAGTATTCCTGTAATGCTTTATGGAGATGTTTGCATGTAATGAGTACATGTCTCTGTAAACCTCTTGGCTCATGGCATAGTGCCAGCACAAAATACAGCCTACATGTTGTTTCCCAAGGCCCTAACACATGATCTCTCCTTACTCTCCCTGTTCTGTCCCTAGCTGTTCAGCTCATGAGTGACCTTCTAGGCTCCATTTAGTCTGAACTGTGTAAGCCAGTTTCTTCTCTGGCTAGAAGTTCCCTGCCTTGCAAAACCTGTGCATTGATAGCAGTTACCTGGCTTGGGATCAGTCAGTCAGAGAGGCAAATGAGGCTCAAATTAAAGTTATTTTGAAAAAGGAGAAAAAGAAGCAAGCAAATGAGGCCACGAGTGTGCATGTTTGATTGGTCTGTGCTTGTTCCCCCTGCCTGTGCTTGCTCTGCCCTCGTTCAGCCTGCCCAGGAGCAGGACTGCCAGGAGAAGACGTCAGCAGGAGCTTTTTTTCTCCCTGCACATTTCCATGAAGGCTCTGAAAACAAACCCTCTAAGTTATTGTAGCTCTGTGAGTCCTTCAACAGTCAGCTGAAGTTGCATATTTAAGAACAGCTCTAGAGCTCTTTCATTACCCTTTCCAGTTGCTCAGTGATTCACATCTTCTTTTGGGCCAGTGCTGCAAAATTGACTTTACTGTTTCAGAAGTGAGTTGCTCTGCCAGTCTGAGCAGCTGCTGGAGTCTCTTGTCTCATGGGCAGCTGCTGTCTGACAGAAGACCAAACAGTGAAATGCTGACCCTTTGGAGTCAGTGCCACTGCCTTGAATAGGCACAGTGTCACTGGAATGTCCGAGAAAGGAGCTTTACCCTGCCACCAGTGCTGGGAATCATCCTGACTGCTGCTTTGGCTTGGGGTGAAGGCAGAGTTTGGAGGGAAGGCATGAAGGTCAGTGTCTGTTCAGCAGCCCAAGCTGTGTAACATTGCTGATGGTATAGATCTTACCACCATCAGGCCAAGCCAAGTGCATTCCTAGAGATATATTCAAACTTGTAGTGGACAAATGCTCTGAAGCTACCACAGGCCTGGCTGTGTGATGCACACATCAGCTTTGATTTATTTAAAGAATAGTCCTGTTAGTGTGAATTAAGTGTAATGAAAAGGTGAAGGTGCTTTGCTGGTCCTTCCTCTGATGTGTAATACATTGGGTTCTCATCTTGCCTGGTACTTCCAGAAGTTCCAGGAAGAGTGATGCTGATGTCTGCTTTTGGTATCTTACTGAGATTCTTTGCCAGTTGAGTTGAAGGAGGAATGAGATGTGGCTGGTTCCTTGGGGAGGACTGGGGCTTGAAGGGGATTGTAGAACTTCTTTCAAGATAGACACCATGGAGTGATCTTGTTCTTCTTTCCAGGAATGTCACCAGAGATGGCTGCTGACACTGCACTAGACTACATGAAGACACGAGTTGGCGGCCTGGGGGGTGTCATTGTTGTCAGCAGATCAGGAGAATGGGCAGCAAGGTTCTCCACCAAGCAGATGTCCTGGGCTACTGTAAAAGATGAGCAGCTGCACTATGGGATTCATGCTGGGGAGAGGCATACCAAGCCTGTTGATGAAGCACTTGCAGCTGGAAGTGAGGGATTCCAAGCATGAGGAAGAATGAAGATCTCCACTTCGTGCTGGGGGACTATGACAGTTGATTTAATCTCTCTGAAAGACCTCTCCTCTTTTGATTGGTTCACAGGCATTGCCACAGATTTTTGTGGTCCAGATTCTGCTTTGTTTATCCCCCCTGTCCCTAGTGCAGGATTACATTTGGGACAGTGTGATCTCCATGAGCTCTGCCAGACTCCACTTTGCAGCTCTGCTCTCGTGAGACTGCTCCATGATCTCTTTTAAGCCTGTTCTGGTCGTGCTCCTTGTTGACCAAAACCCAGGTGGTGGTTAGCATAGCAGCAAGCAAAAGCAAAGACAGCCTCTGGGTGGTTCATTGGCTGTGGTTTGGCACTACGCTGACCTGGACAGCCAACTTGTGCTTAGCTTTGGACAAGTTCACCCCTGCCCAGAAGGCACCAGCAACCACAGCAGCAGTATGGATACAATCCTGGGGCTGTCAGAAGGGATAACAAATGATTGCTGTGGTTAACTTGCCTCAGCTGTTTTCAGGAATATAATGTCATGGAATCATTTAGGTTAGGAGAGACCTTTAAGATCTTTGTCCAGCCATAAGCCTAGCACTGCCAAGTCCCCTTTACAAGGGCTTTAATTTAACAGCTTCTATAATTATAAATATGGTTGAAAGAGGCTGAACTTCAGGGGGATACTGACAGCAGGATGGGAGGTTGTGCTGCCTCTAATCCAAGTGGCTGTGACCTGGATATCAGAGAAGGAAAATCAGGGGTCCGTTGCCAAGAAACTGAGTGTCCTTGGCATGTAAGAAAGCAGCCACAGAGTTTTAATTATCCAATTAAAATGTGGCATCCCATTATTTCCTATCATTTAGAAAGCCATTTGTGAACATTGCCCTGTTTCTTCCTGCTCTGCTGGCAGGGTCCCTGGCCTGAGCAGGTAGCCACGATGCCTTACACATCGAGGCCAAGATGTTAACAGGAGCAGCAGGGAGGTGATCACTGACTTTGCTCACATATTGTTAGTTCTCTCTGGGTTTTCAGTCTAAATCGTTGCAAGTAATTAAAAATTGTTCTGTAAGACACCCGTGTTTGGAAATCTTGGTTTGTTTTTTTGTCAGTGTTCTGCTTTGTCCTACATTTTAGCTCTGTGTCTCTAGGGTGGTTTGCATTGACTTTGAGATCTGTCTTGGCAAAGTTTGATGGCACTCACTGTTTTGCTTGTTTCTTTTCTGGTCTGAATTCCTTTGATATGCTCTGATAAATATTTGCTGTGGGACAGATTTCAGTGTTGGTTCCATCAGTATAAATGAAAAGCAGAGTCACTGCACTCTGTGATGACACTAGAGGAAATGCCATCAGGCATGGGCTGGTAGCTCTGTCAGTCTCCAGACAGAATTTGCTAAGGAGGGGGAGGTCTGCTGTGGGGCTCACTGTGTGAGACAGAACCCTGCTGCCTGGCAGAGCTGGGATGAAGCTCATGCCCAGGGAAACAGGTAAACACACACTGGAAAACAAGTAAGCGTCAAATTATTCCCATAAAAGAATCTCCAGATCACAGAGACAGGGACAGCAAAGAGTATCATCATGGCAGATAGCCTGTTGGCTCCTCTGCCTGAAGTCTCCATGGGATGAGGGTGTCTACAAGAAAACAGACCTCTGAAATTCCAGACCCAGAGATCCACAGTACGTGTCTTCCTGGAGACAGAGCTCCAGAAGTCCTGGATGTAGTGGTGATGTTTATGTAACAATTCAGGTCTTCAGAGAAGTACACAGAAGCTGTGAGCTGATCTGTGCAGCTCTTTAGAGGAGTTGATTGTATTTGAACTGTTTTATCTCTGGTAAGCACACAGGGAGATTAAACAACTGCTCTGGAGCCACCAAATGCATTGAGGCAGGGCCAAGATCAGAATATTGATTTCTGGCCCCCGCAGTCCTAGGCTCAGCTTACTGCATTGTGTTGTTTTTACAGATAATGTTTAGACAAATAGATCTTGACATCAAAAGCTGAGTAGCCCCTCAGTAAATTGAGCAGGGCTTTAGCTGTTCAGTTCCTGTGATTTGAGCGTGCCTCACACTTGGTCCTGGTAATCTCAGCAGCTCTTGTGTGCTTACAGGGAAGCCCACTTGTAGCCTGAAGCATACCAGGGGTTTCTTTCTCTTAGAGTGGAAACAAGACTTACTAGGAGACATTTTCTTCTTGTCAGATTGAGATCTGCAATTAAGTTACTTCAAATAAATTATGCTTCAGCCCTCTGTGAAAACTCCACACTGGTGGAGATTCTTACTCCTGACCAACAGTTGCTTGTCACTCTAATGCCTACTTGGAGTTAGAAGTCAGAAAAATGGGGAAAGCCTCACAGCCCCAAAGTTCAACTACCAGTGCTCTTCCTGAAATCACTACAGATCACCTGAGGATACTCCATTTGACATCACAGTGCCAAAGAAAAGGCAAGTATGTACTTGATAGCCCAAACACAGTCTGCAGAGGTAGAGTGTGTTTGTGTATTGTATGTATATTTCTAATAGAACACTGGTATTCCAATAGGGACATCAGAATATTGCTATTGCTACAACTTGGGAAACCTCTGAACTACCTGAGATGCAGACCAGAACCTTTTCTCCACATTCATGTTCTCCATGTATCTCATCTGTGCTGGTGTTTTGAACACACCAAGTTATCTAAGAGCTCTCTCCACCCTCCTTTGTTACTGGATGCAGCAGCACCATGGCATTTGTCAGAGTGCCAGCACTGGAGACATGCTGAATATGTGAATACCAAGGAAGTGGTTTCCTTAGCAATAACAGGCATGTGAAAGTCAAAACTTCCTTTCCTCCTCATGTGACCTTTTCCAAAGCAATTCAGCCCAGGGACAATAGGAGTGAATTCCAAGCACCCACAGTGTGCCTGCAGCAAGACAAGGATCTGCCGAACAACTAACCTACCTTACCTTCTCATTTAGGTGAAACTGTGCTTATCTTTAGGGGTTCTCCACTAGGGATTTGGGGTGGGCTTTTGTGCAGCAAAANTGTGCCCTGGGGAGGCCTCCCCTGGAATGCTGTGTCCAGTTGTGGGCCCCTCAGCTCCAGAAGGATAGGGAGCTGCTGGAGAGAGTCCAGCACAGGGCCAGCAAGATCCTGAAAGGAGTGGAGCATGTGCCCTAGGAGGACAGGCTGAGAGAGCTGGGTCTCTTCAGCCTGGACAAGAGGAGACTGAGAGGAGACCTTAGGAATGGTTATAAATATGTTAAGGGTGAGTGTCAGGAGGAGAGAGCCAGGCTCTGCTCAATGGCATCCAATGTTAGGACAAGAGGGAATGGGAGCAAGTTGGACCACAGGAGGTTTAGTATTAACATGAGGAGAAACTTCTTTCCAGTAAGGTTGACAGAGCACTGGACCAGGCTGCCCAGGAGGCTGTGGAATCTCCTTCTCTCCTTCTCCTTCTCTGGAAGGAGACTGCCTGGACACATTGCTGTGTGAGCTCGTCTAGGTGATCCTGCTCTGACAGGGGGGTTGCACTAGATGATCTTTCTAGGTCCCTTCCAACCCCTAACATGCTGTGATACTCTGATACTGCTTTCTGAGCTTCATAGAAACTGTTCCCCCAGTCCCAGCATTTACTCTGAAGCTCTAAAGGACCAGTTTTCAACAATGAACTCTGCAGTGGGGATAGCTGAATTTGGAGCCAGCCTTGCCAGGCAGGAGAAGAAATCTCACAGGAGACAGTTCTTCTGCAGCCTTCTGTGAATCCCTGGAAGAGTCATGGCATGGATTTGGAGCCTTGGAGTCTGGAGGAGAACAGGGAAGCCATCTGCTGCCATGGGTGCTGGGCACTGTTGCTTTGTGCCAGTTACACCAAGGCAAAACTTAGTGCCTAGGCAAGCACTGATGTCCAGCAGAGTGTATAAGTACCTGTGGTGAGTGCTCTGTGAAATCCCAGGCTGCTCTTGGCAAAGTGTCCTACCAAGCACGTGCCCCTTCAGTGCCAGAAGCACTCACAGCTACATGTTACTAATTAACAGGGCTTTAATTCGTTTTTCCTTTTGTCATGTTAAGACAGGTTTTATTTCTCTTTATGTGTCATTTAGCACAATAAATCTAGCTGAAAAACTACTTGACAAATGTTTAAGCAAAGAATCTTTCTGAGTACGTGTTCCTTTGGAGAAAATGTGGCCAAGGATCTTTCTCTGTGTTCCTTCAGGAGAGATAATCCAGCCAGGCTATGCCAGCTCCTCCTGCCTAGTCCAGTTGTTTTTTCCCCTTAGTTCTTGCCTGTTTCAGTTTTACAGCTACTCTCACAGGCCTTAATAAACCAAGACATAAAGAAAATATATTCAGCTTATTTGGAAAAAAACCAAGCTGTGTCCCTCACAGGAAATGTGGGCTGAGGCAAACTACAAACTTCTGCCATGTCCTTTAGTCTGACTTCAGAGGGACACAGCTCAGCCATGTTGGTTTCTGCAGAGCATGTGCTGATAGGAGTGAATTAAATCAGATTTCAGGCTCTGTGACTGCTAGAAAATGTTCAACAGCAAAGTCACATTGACAGAGCTGCTTCTTAACATATTACCCTTTTGCTGAAAGATCCCCCAATGAATCCAGTATTTGTCTCAAGCACTGGAAGCCAGAGCTTGTCGTCACTTAGTTGCTGCCACAGCAGCTCATTCCCAACCTTGCTGAATAAACACAGGTATTAAATCATCCAGCTGATGGGATAAAATGCAGATTCCATTCAAACCCATGTACTATGATGTCTCTAGACTTCACTTTTTGATCAGTGTTTTAACAAAAGTCTGGCTTCTAGGACATGGGAGTGTGAGCTAGGGCAGTGGCACATGTCCTAGGTCAGAAATTGTACAGCTATTCCAGCACAAGAGTGCTCTCAGGTCAGTGCACCTCCAAAACCTGCTCTGGAATGACTGTGACAGTAATGAGAACCAAGCAGATTGCTCTGGATCAGGAAGAGCTGCTCCAGGTGAAAACCCCAGCAAAAGGAAACCTTCAGGGGCTGAGAACAAGGGCAGGATGCAGAGACAAAGGGAGGATGCGGAGATGAAGGCGGGGAACAGAGATGAGGGGGAGATAAGTGCCTGAGGAGCCAAGCAGCTCAGGTGGAAGAGGTCTTTTGTCAAACATCAGTTGCATCCTTCTTCCCAGCACAGACATACAACTTTGCCTCTTCAGAGTGGATCTCTAGGCCCTTCAGTGTCTGAGTGCCACCAGATAGCTACCAGGCTGACTAATTGACAAAGCCTCTCTACAGGAAAGCACCAGTTCTCTTCAGAACTTCTCTACTGATCAATGTAGAAACATGCAGTTGCCTATTAAGTGTATTTTCTGCTGTGGACAGCTGAAGGACACACAGAAATCCAGGATCTCTGCTATTGCAACCACTGAGACCTGAAAAACAGGTTCATTACCAGTTCTGCAGGTGTAGTGGGAGGATATGGATCTGGTGTCTTTGGTTTCACTTGTTCTTGGTGCTTGTCACTTGATCAGGCAGAGCTGTTCCCCTCTGTGCTTCATTCTTCCTTTGCTCTGGTCTGTCTCCCAGGCACTGCTTGGGAAGAACATCTCCCTCTCCAGAAATGGAAGGAAGGAGGCAGATCTGGGGCAGTTGGTAGGGGCAGGCAGGGAAGTGCTGTGGATCCACAGATGTTGCTAGAGAGGAGCAGGTGGAAAACACAGGAAGGTAGGTCCTGGTGAGTTACCCAAGCTGCCTAGGTGCTCTGTGGCCAGCAAGCAGAGCTGTTCTCGTGCTGGGCCAGCCATGGAGAACAAGCTCCTGCTGCAGGCAAGCCTAGGCTGCTTCAGGTGGCTGTGGTTTCTGTGGGGAACCCAGAGGTGCCAATGTCACTCAGCTAGCACTAGGATGCTTTCAGGTTTTTCTCCTCCAGTTTTTAAAGAAAATTACTTGTAAAAGCTACATTAAAACAAAGCCATAAAATCAAGCCCTTCTGTAATTAAATGGAAGAACTACACTTGTGCTCTTGAATTCAACTTTGTTGTCCCTGTGTGATCCAATCCTTAGTTACATTCCACCAGCTCAACTTGCAAGAAAAATGCTACTGCTTACTTTTTCTGGTAATTTGCTATAGAAAAAATGCATTGAACATGAACGACATGATCAGTGATTTAATATTATTAGTTTTTATTATTATTAATAAAAATATCAGAAATATTTATTATTATAACTATTTCTAGTTAAAAACCTACCTGTTTGCCTCTGAGTGTTAGATTAATTTTGCTCTTTATTAATATCAAATGGTACCAAGTCAAAGTTGTCCTGTTGCCTTCAGCAAGACGACTCAAGGAGAAAATTCCTCTGACAGCAGAATGGCAAAACTGGGCCCTTCCTTCTTTAACCAACAATTCAAAGTCACATTGCCCTTATTGTTGGCCTTCGGGACTAAAGATTTTCCTCATGCCTGGCTTCACTTTGACTTCATGGCTAAGGTTTCAGTTAATGATGCTATCAGACAATAGCAGAACACAGTTCAAAACAACTGCTGGAAAAATCTTTACCCTCTCCCAGAGCTGCCAGGTTAGGACAAAAGAAGAGCTGTAATGCCAGGAAGCAAGCACAAGCACTGAAGCTCTCAGGTCTCTATCTGTATGGAGATTGACTATGGTTGTATCTATCAGCCAACCCACATCAGAGACTCCTGTGCTAGACATAAAACCAAGAGCTGTTCTGAAAGTTGGGCTATGCAGAAAATCCCTTTGCACTGCTGCAATGTGTCACCTGCAGGAGTGCCTAGCTTTGTAACTTTTAGTACAGGCATGTTTGCAGTCATAAAAATGGCATAATATTAGTGCCCCCCAAAAGCTCAGACTGTACAGGCCATGCTGCTCACACAGGGAACATCAGCCAGAACCTGCTGCTTGTGACTGCAAGGAGCTGGGGAAGAGGCAGAGACAAGCAGTCACAGCTGGCCTGAGGGAAACTTGAGAACTCTTACTTTCTGGTAGAAAAGAGACTGTAAGAAAGCTGGGAGTACTAAAAAAAACACCAAAGAAGGTATATTCTTCTACAAGGAAGCAGAACTTTGTCAGTGCCACTCTCAGCTCTACCCTTGACTTGGTTTTCTGAGGGAAACAATCTGTGAGGCCGTGAGTATTGGCTCAGAGAGGATTTGAGCACATCAGAAGGAGCAGGAAGACTTCACTGGTCTTGCACTTCATGTTGCAATGTGTTTGCCCTTCATTAAAAGCTGAAATAAAATGACTGTGCTTTTTCTTTTTCCTAGCCTCCCACACAGCAGCTCTGCTGCAAATAAGATGCCACGTAGAGTAGCTACCTCTTCTTTCCAAAAGCCTTGTTTAAGCTCCTCTTTCCCTTCTGTTCAGCTTCTCTTACAGTACAATAAACCCCAGGCATTGTCCACCACTCTGTGTGTATACATTAGGCCCACAACCTTGTTTATAGTTCTGATGACCTCTGGGGAGAATGTTTCAACACTTTTTCATCTCACTGCAGCAGTGGAAGTGAGTAAAACACAGTTGATTTGTCTTAGAGCAACAGATTTGATGTGAAAGTTATCTTCATACTTAAACCCCCCCCTCCCCAAGGACTCTGAATGGCTTCTCTGTTAATCACCACAAGGACACTCCTGACCTACTGCATTTGTGAGAAACATGCCCATAACAAAGCAGACACAACTTTTTTCTAACTCAAAGAACATTTGGTTTGGCAGAATCTAATAGCTTCCCTCACAGATACTGGAGTAAAAAACTGTGACTGAAAAAAGTTAGTCAATATAACCCTGCACTTCTTAAATATAGGATTGAAATGTATATGTTTACCAAGCTATTCCAAGTGTAGAACTGTCACGTTCAGCTCCTCCAAGGCTGGCAAGATTGAGCTATCCTAGCCTTCTGATGGATCCAGCTGGGTGTTGCAGCCTGCTGAGAGCTCACCAGTCATCTGCTGAGCAGCAGTGCCCATCCCTGCTCTTAGCCCATGGCAAAGGTGAGATGCCATGCTAGCAGAAACCTCTTCCCCCATGGAAGTGGCTTAGGAAATATTCTTCTTGCATGTCAGTCTGTGAGCAGGAACATGCTGGATCAGCAGCAGCTCATAAAGGCTTTGCAAATCACCTCTCTATCTCCGGTGAGCAACAGGTATCCTATTTTACCCCCACACAGAGAAGCTGGACATGGCTTTTGCAGGAGGGATTTGTGGAGTATGGATCTGAGTGACTCAACATTTCTGCTGTGTTGCTGAGATGTGGCTGAATCCTGAGGTAACTGTCACATGTATAAATACTAGACGTCATTGTTCCTTCAGCATCTCTTACATCTTGTCCAGCTCGAGCCAGGACTGTCCTTGGTGAGACGTTTGTTCCCCAGCGGCATGCCTGGGCTCTGCCCCTGGACTGTGACCGGCTGTGACAGGACTGCAGCAACACCTGAGCACCTGTGCGTGACCCCTCAGGCAGCAGGAAGGCACCAAGTCAGCTCAGCAGGTCAGAGCTTAACTGAGAAATGGAAACAAAGCTGAAAAAAATCGAAGCTAAGGCTACATTCTGAGGTACACAGGAGAGGATGTTGGCACCAGTGTGCTTACGCCTCAGCTCTCGAGAGAAAAGGTTGAGGCAGAAAGACCTCCATGCCACACACAGGAGAAAAGTCCAAATGGAGCCAAATCTATTTCTGTTAATTGTAATACTGATGACTTTCCCACGGCCACAAGATACATTGTATGGCACACGAGCTGGAATCTGCCTCTGCTGCGCTTGTGCTTACGGCAGGGGACTCCTGCTACGGCAATCCTTAACAAAGGCTAAGCGTCACAGATGTTCTGCCCGGGCAGGAGGCCCTAAGGGCCCGGGAGCTCACCGGCCGGCCACACCGCGGCGGAGAAAGCGGCAGGGGCCTGGCAGGGGCCAAGGGCCGAGGCCCGGCGGGGCCTGTCTGGGCAGCAGGGCCCCGCTCCTCCCCACGGCCCAGACCCCGCNCTCGGCGCCTCATTGGCCAGGGCTGCCCCTTACCCCTGAGCTGATTGGCGAAGCGGGGCAGGGGGCGGTGCTCTGGTGGCGGGCGGGGGTGGCCGGTCAGTGTCGGTCANGGGCGCGGCGCAGCCCGGCGGGAGCCGACAGGTAAGGAGCGGGGGCGCCGGGGCCGGGGCCGGGGCCGGACCCCACCTGTGGCCGGCCCGGGACACCTGCGGGGGCCGGGGCGGGCTGCCCACTCCGATCCCCTTCATTCGCCGCTGGGAGCGAGGCGGGAACCGGCCGGGGCCGCAGGTGCGGCGGAACGGGCGAGACAGAGCTCCGGCAGCGGCTGGACGGGCGATGGGCACCGGTGGGTCCCGGGGAGCGGGCGGGGGTCAGACAGCACCTGGCGCGGGGAACTTTATAGCTACTTTGAAGTTTGCCCGACCCGGCCCCCGCCTGCGAGAGAACCGGCGCCGTGCCACTGCCCCGCACTCGGCGCGGAGCGTCCTGCGGCTGCCGGTGCCGCTACGGACCCGTCCCGATGCACGCTTCCTAAAGCGCGTGCAGTTAGAAACCTACCTGTGGAGAGGTGCTCGCAGCGGTGCCCTGCGCAGGGAAAACTCCTCAGCGCGTTTTCCTCTTGGATATGCACGGTGTGAGAGCTCCAACTCTCAGGTTACTCCTTCGTTCTGCTTTTGGATAAATATTGCTCGTGTCAGAACGGTTACAGCAGCGTCGTGAGGCCTCGCTCAGGGTTTTTGTCATTCCACTTTGTGCTGAGATGGAGACTTTTTTTTATGTGAGCATCGGTTTGAGAGGTGATGCAAATGGATGTGTGCAGAGTGTTGAGCTTTTCAGTCTTACTTTTAAGATGTCTTGAGCTACTTGGCTGGAANGGGGACAGGGTCCGGCCCTCGCCCCGCGGGACGGCTGAAGGAGGAGGAGGCGGCGAAGGCGGCGGTGGCCGGGAGCGGGCCGCTGCCTGCCGCAAGTTTTGCCCGGAGTGGGAAAGTTGGGCGCGGCGCAGCCC
>VWZO01018708.1:9646-67458 GCA_013396975.1 Bucco capensis | reverse complement strand
CGGGAGCCGACAGGTAAGGAGCGGGGGCGCCGGGGCCGGGGCCGGGGCCGGACCCCACCTGTGGCCGGCCCGGGACACCTGCGGGGGCCGGGGCGGGCTGCCCACTCCGATCCCCTTCATTCGCCGCTGGGAGCGAGGCGGGAACCGGCCGGGGCCGCAGGTGCGACGGAACGGGCGAGACAGAGCTCCGGCAGCGGCTGGACGGGCGATGGGCACCGGTGGGTCCCGGGGAGCGGGCGGGGGTCAGACAGCACCTGGCGCGGGGAACTTTATAGCTACTTTGAAGTTTGCCCGACCCGGCCCCCGCCTGCGAGAGAACCGGCGCCGTGCCACTGCCCCGCACTCGGCGCGGAGCGTCCTGCGGCTGCCGGTGCCGCTACGGACCCGTCCCGATGCACGCTTCCTAAAGCGCGTGCAGTTAGAAACCTACCTGTGGAGAGGTGCTCGCAGCGGTGCCCTGCGCAGGGAAAACTCCTCAGCGCGTTTTCCTCTTGGATATGCACGGTGTGAGAGCTCCAACTCTCAGGTTACTCCTTCGTTCTGCTTTTGGATAAATATTGCTCGTGTCAGAACGGTTACAGCAGCGTCGTGAGGCCTCGCTCAGGGTTTTTGTCATTCCACTTTGTGCTGAGATGGAGACTTTTTTTTATGTGAGCATCGGTTTGAGAGGTGATGCAAATGGATGTGTGCAGAGTGTTGAGCTTTTCAGTCTTACTTTTAAGATGTCTTGAGCTACTTGGCTGGAATTTGGATATCCAGAAATGTTTAGAAGTGCAAAGATCCATCACTGAGCTAACTAAAATCATGATAAATGTGTCCATAATTAATTCTGTTACAGTTCCCCCCTCCCTCCTCCAGGTTTACATCAAGGCAGCTCAATTGTGTATCAAAAGACTCTTCTCATTTTTCATATAGTAAATTATTAGACTTTAAAACTGTTCTTGTTCCTTTTCCCTTCACTCACAAGCTGAGCAGCTGAAATTTAAGTTTTGGGGAGCGAGAGAAGAGTGCCTCCATGTACTTGGTCAGACACAAGTGATAAAGACAGCTTAACGATAGGAAGGGCAGGAGTGTAAATAGTTATTATTTTCTCTCAAAGGTAACTATCTGCACATATAAATATAGGGCAGGTAGAATTTTAAGGTGAAGGTGGCAGAACAGCTTTGGAAGGTGCAATTACACATTGCCCCAACTTCAGAAGAATATCTCTTTAAAATGTGTTGACATTTAATTGACCTTTGAAAGTTCATTCTGCTAATCATACTCAAAGCACTAAAGCTATGGTTGACTGATCCGGTGTTCCTACGTTCAGCCGTGCTCAGCATATAAATTCTGCAGCATAATTGCTACTTATTGAGCAAGACTTTCTTTTCTTCTCCGAAAATGAGAAAGTTTTGCGTCGCCTCCGGCTGGGTGCTGCGGGTAGAGCTGTGAATCCAAATGCCTTCCTGCCATGGATTGTTGGGGCGGGTGTGGCCTGCAGCCAGGCAAGACATTCCTGTGCTCAAACTGTGTTTTTCTCCTTCCTGCGGCTGCACACAGGGCAAGGTAACCTTGAAGGTTACTTCTGTGTTAGCTAATCAAAACACAGTGCCTCACTTTTTTATTTTAAGGCCTTCTAAACTCGGAAGGCTGAGTTTCAATAGGGTGATTGCAGAAGATGACACCCCCCACCTCCAAGAAAAACCCCAAATGCTTGGTTCTTAAAAAACAAAGCTAGGAGAGCTGTGCTAAAACAGATAATAGCTGCTTTATGGCTGTTGTCCACAGGTTTGTTGTAACCAAAACTCCTATAGATTCTGAGAATGGCAGCATTGCTGGTGGTGTTGCTACTGAAGGACCTAGGTAAAGATGAAGTTCTCTGCTCACTTTCTGAAGAGTAGATTTCCTGGTGAGGTTGGTATCACCAACAGTGCTTTTTTGTGGGTTGAGACCTTTATTGAATCCATAAGTTTCCAATTCATAAGTTTTCTGTTTCCCTGTGAGAAGTGCAGGAAATACAGAAGGGTAAATGCAGTGGGTGTGATTCCTAACAGATCGTTAGCTCTCTGCTGTTACCATTGAAAACTAATTAATACCTCTTCCTCTTAATTATAAATCTACTTACAAAGTCAGAGCCCTGGCAGTTGTGCTGTATTTCTCTAAGCGTTTTTCTCAACGCTGCTTTTGTAGCTGGAATTCCCTTCCCTGAGCGTGCAGTCAGATGTGATGTTCAAGCTGTGTTTGCAGCCAGGCTGTTCTGTAGGGCTAGGAGCTGCTAAGCCCTGGGAGGGGTCATCTGAGGGAGCGCTCAGCAGGACTGCCTCCACCAGCCTGCAAGTGCTTTCAATGCTGTAAAGAGATCCTGTGGTTGAGTTCTGTTTGTTTTAGTGCAATAGATACAAGTGCTGCGCGTGATTCATTTCACTGCTCTTTGGGAAGCTGAGTGAAGATAAACAGGCCAGCAGCGTCTCTGTACTTTCTGTACAGTTGACAGAAGGAGGAGGCAAAAAATCCCAGGTAGCTCAAGGGCTGGAGCGTGCAGATGCTTGACCTGTAGCTGCTCTAATGCCTGGTAGGTGGCTCAGAGTTGGCACCTGCTCTGTTAGTATGACCTGCAGGGAAAGGCCATGCAAGGTGTCCTCTGGCCACCTCGTAGGACATCGAGCAGAGTGCCTCAGCTGACCACCAAGGCATAAGGCATGTCCCAGTGTTTGTGTGGTACAGAAAGGTTTCTGGTGCTGCCAGTCCCTTCCCAAACTCCTGATTTTATTGTTGGGATAAAGGACAGATCCGGCAGTTACACTTTGGAAGGCACATTCTTGCAGTTTGGTGGTTGAGGTGTGACAGGATGAGCGGAGCAGTTGAGAACCCTGTGGAGGTCTGGACCCGAGGTTCTGGTTCAAGCAGTGTTACAAGGGCTTCAGCTTTGGTACATGTAGCCAGTGGCAGGAAGTTGTGTGCTTGAAGGGCAGTAGCAGTCCCAACACTGCTCAACAGAATGTTCAAAGTTTTATTCATATCTAAAACTCTGTCAGGCACCTAGACCCTTGAGGGTTAAGAGGGAGAATCTTATGTTCTGTGTATGTGCATTCCTAGATTACTCTGAGGAGGATAATGTGATTTACTGGGATTATGGCTTTGCATGAAGGGAATGCACATTGGGCCATAAATTAACAGAAACAGGAAAAGCTCATTCTCAGCTCTGGCTCGTTAGCCCTGCTCTTTGCACACATAGTCATTTGTAACAAGAACTTGTACTGCATAAAAACACCTTTTATAATAACAGAACGTACCACAGCAAGTACAGAGGGAAGTTCCCCCTTCTCTTTTAAATTCAGGTGTATAGAAAAGTAGTTCTACATTATTCTCTAAGACTGTTTTTAGCTACAACACTTTCTGTTGAATAAAACAGGCCCAGATCTTGGTCCTGATCAGCATTAGCCCAGCAGATGCCTTTCCTCTGTAGCCATTTGAAATGCAAAAGGAGCAGGAGTTGGAGGGCAGATGCAGACAGGTTTAGTTGCAGTTTAACATCCACCCTGGTCAAGGTGAGCCCAAGCCATCCTAATGTGACATGCTTGGCATAATCCACAGGGGATTAGTTATTAATACATTTGGAAAATAAAGTCTGATCTTGCTTCAGTGACATGTGTTCGAAATTAAAGCTTTTGTGGCAAGTTGATTGTAAACTTTCTGAGTCTAAGCAACTGAGAGCTGTTCTTGGAGCTGTCAAGATATATTGTAATAGCTCTAATTTTTAGCTGACTACACATGCTATATTTATCCACTGGGGATTTTCTTTGCTAATAAACATCAGAGAAGTGTTTTGGGTAGGAAACCACATCATAAGTATCCTCCTGTCCCCTTTTCTGTCTCTTTTCTGTATCTTCTGGGCAATTATTTCTGCAGTATGCAGTTACACTGCTCATTTGCATCTGTAGAAGGCTGTGTGTGGGTAGCTACTCCAAGGGCTTGGAGTAGCTGTTTGTGATTTACACTGGAGATTTTTGGGTGAAGGTGGGGAAGGAAGGTAGCTTGATGTTCCTAATACCTGGCGCTAGCAGTTATTTCTTCTGTCTTTGTGCCCTTTTCCTGCCCATGCCCTGTCCCTGGTCTGTCACATGCAACCTGTGGTCAGTCTGGTGCTTTCTCCTTGCTTTGTAGGACTGAGTTGTTTCTCTTCTTAACTTGGAAGGTGTTTTTTCCATGTGTGTTTTAGTCTCTGGTAGCTTCTGCTTCTCTGAAGCCTGGAGGAAAGACCTCTTTGTGCTGATAAGAATAGAGGTTGAGAGAAATTTGAAAGTGTAACATTAACAGGATTCAGGTTTGTGGCCATGTCAGTGTGATACCAGCATTTATCTGTCAGGTCAGAGTATTTAATTACCAAGTGTGGGAACAAGCAAGTGTTTCACTATCTTGAAGCCAGTGTTCAGCCTCGCTCGTGCCATAAGCCTGGTTATAGCCAGGGAAAAGCAAGGCTGTTGGAAATAAATTCACAGGGCTTGAGTTGCTGTATTGCTGTAGTCTGCACATGTGCAAAAGTTAGTGCTTTTGCTGCTCATGGAACTCCACTGCTCTACTGTAAATGTTGCTGATATGTTTTACTTGTGTAACGCTATGAGTTAAACCCCATTTTCTGAATTACTTTAGCACATGGTGTCATTAACAAAGTTGCTTTCTGCACACTTTTAGTGGAGGTGTTGCTCAGCACAGTACCCACAAGTTCTCTCGCATCTAGCACTGATTTTTCATAATGTTCAAATACCAAGGGTTCTGTCTGTCCCTTTTCCTCCAGATGATTGCATGAACAAATTCCTTCTCTGTCTTAAAGGCTTAGCTAGGAGGGTCTGGGGTTTTTAGCTCTGGGGATTTTGCTTTTCTGAAGTGATGCTCAATCTTGGATTTATTATGTGGTAGGGTTTGGTGGTGTAACCTGCACATTTCTTAAAATAATAAATAAGAGAAGTAGTTATCTCAGGTGGGAAATTTAACTACCTCAGTGTAAGTCCTGAGTAGTTATGCTATCTTGGCAGTTAACCTTGCTCTCCTCTAACCGAGACGGCAGCATTCAGGAGTAATGTGTCGCTCTGAACACAATCAGAGTTTTAAATGACTGTACCAGACAAGGACACTGTTTTAGTAATGGTTGCTAAAAGCCATCGGACTACTTGCAGACAGCCCTAGTAATCAGAACAATGTGCTCTAAACCCCTGAACTTATGGAGTGACAATAACTTCTGTTCCTGTGTGTGATACAGATTCCTGTAAGTCTGAGGAGCAGCCTTCGGCAGCTGAAGAGCACGGATCTCCTCGGAGATGTGGGTGCCTCCTGTGAAGGGGATTGAAGGAGGATCAGCTGGGGTCCGAGAAGTAAGTTCTTGGGTTTTTTCTCCAGATCTGTTTCTGCTGAGGTGTGCTGTGGTATTCATCCACCTAGATGAAGTAAAAGCTGATTACGGTTCCCAGTAATCAGGTGTTGGGGAGACACGCTTGGGCAGAGGCTCATGAAAACACTACATGCTACTCATACTTTACCAACAGTTTTGACATCTCATTCCCAGATGTTGCAATATTCTCTCTCATTTGATGTGTAACTTCAACTGCTTGACTGCCACTGCCTGCTCAGTGCTGGGGGAGCCTTCTTCAGGCAGTTCAGGGGGAGTGCAAATGCAGTTGGGAGAGTCGGGTTCAGCAGCAGCAGTTGGAGATCCTCATGCTGTGTGATAACAGCTGCAAACTTGAGTTCATATAAGTAATGTGTGCTTAATCTTCCCTTGCTGTCAGGGACAGGAAGAGGAGGAATAGTTTTTCCAATATTTAATGATGATCTTAAGGTTTTTGACAAGCAGATTTGGAAGTTTAGTAGCATGTTACAAAGCAAGTTAGCAAATGAAAGAAACTTGTGGCAGTGCAGCTTTGAATTTGCATTTTTCTCTGTTCATATTCCAGTGTCATTCTGATATGATTAAAAACTGATTTACCTGTCTGAATTTGCATTATCACCTCATTTGTGAAAAGTGATAGGAAATTTAGAGGCCCTGGTTTTGACTTCTACAGCACTTGGAAAATTTTGGTTTGGTTGCTTTGGTTTGGTGATAGAGGAAAAAAAACCCAATAATCTATTCATGTGGTTTGGAAATTTCAGGAGAGTGAGAGAAACAGTTGAATTTTTTTAATTGAACAGTGCTAAAGTGTACCAGTTGTCCCCTTTCTCCTTCTGTGATATGAACTGTAAATGTATGAAGACACTGAAAAGTTAAAAAATTGTTCCTTTTTTCTTACCTGTATTTGTTCTAAACCTTATCAAGATCAATTTATATCAAGCCCTGTTGATTGCTATTTGAGTCTTAGATACTTTCTGCCTGAAGATCTCTGAGAACACTGTGCTAATTAAAGAGCAGTGAAGAGAATTGCCTTGCAGTCCATACTGTGTGATAAAATGCCTCCCTTTCTGATTCACCTTACCTTGACTTTGATACAGATACAATCTGTTTGACACCTTTCAAGCAGAAGGGAAACCATGCATGGAGTGGAACTGCATGTTGTTGCTGACACAATGTCCTTCATCTAATGACTTCAAAGCAGTAGGATTTAATAGTCCCCCTGCTTTTCCCCCCTTTTGGTTGTAGATATTAGGCTGGTACATTGACAGTGAAAAGCTGATCTCTGTTCCATGACAAGTTGTAACTGAGCTGAAATCGTTGCATTCTGCAATCACTGATTTGCACAGAAGGATTTTTTGGTTGCAGTCCAGTCCCCTGATCCCCACTCCATACATATTGTCTTGCAAGGTGACTCTGTGTTTTTCTTAGCTGTCTTGTGATAAACAAGATGGAACTTGGCAGAAGAGGAACTCTCTTTCCCTTCTGGAGGTGTAGGGAGTGTGTCTTCTTGCCCTGTTCACACAGGGTGTCAGTATCTTCTCCTGTGGGCAGCTTGGTGAGAGTTCTGTAGCTTGTCATGGTCTCCCTGCTGAGGGGAGGGTGAGTGGATCCCGTGGCTCTGGCATGGTGTATGGATGCCAAGTGCTAGGAATTCCTGGAATGTAGAGTTGTGCAGCACTGATAAAGTTTGCTTTGTTTCCTTAGTGACTTGACCCATTGAGAAAATCTGGTTCCCTAGGAAGCTTTAATAGCTCAAAGTTGATATTGAATAAAGGGAAAGGCCCTAATATAATTCTGCTTGTTTTCACCTGCTGCCTGAAAGATGTATTTTCTATACTAAGGTTAACAAAATTAAACCCTGAGTTTTGAGAGTGATTTGTAGAGATCCTTCACACTTAGCAGTTTGAGTAAATAATGCTGCAGGCTTCTGCCTTCCAGCTACAGTCTGTTTATAACCAACTTAGTTTACAGTGTGGTAATTCCATTTGGGGGCAAGAAAGTTTCAAGGAAAAACCATCTTCTAATTAGAATGATATAATCACTCTGCTTGCCTGCTGTGGTTTCATATGACTTCAGAAAAATAGTTGAGTGATTAATCTTTAATTTTCCCCATCATTAACTTAATAAGGAAAGGAGAGAGAGGATGAAAAACACCCAGCAGAACTGTGCAAAGGGGATGTTAGTGTGCCAAGCCTGTTTGGCTTTTTCATTTGATGAGGAATGCCATTCTGCCAGCTATCTGAACTGTAGCAGCAACTGGTTAGCTCAGATCATTTGTAGAAATCTTCTAACAGGTTTCAACTGTGTTGAAGTCTTTGCAGAGCTGAGTCCCCTGTGGGTTGGGTTTTTCCCCCATGTTTTTATTTGGAAGTTCTCATACCACATAACTCCCTCACATCCACTTTTCTGTGGGGCTGAAGCCATCCCAGGCACTAGTGCAATACCCTTAGAAAGGGTGGGGTTCTATTTTTGTGCTGGTTGCTATCTTTAGTCACTGTGTTGATAAGCAAACTTAGTTGTGGGATAGGACAGCTTTTGTGTGGAATCTGACAGGACTGCTCCAGTCCCTTGGAGAACAAAACTAATGCAACACTGGAAGCAAGTTGATCTTTTCATATACCTTTATTCCAATTCTTACTGGGTGTGAAATAGGCAACATAATTCTGGGAGTGTGATGCTAGAGCGGAAAATCCCCCTGGCTGTGTGCCATTGTTCCTCTGGACGTTGTACTTCATTGTAAGTGCTGGTGCAAGCAGTGCCGTGTAGCTCTGCTGTAGCAGTGCAGCAGCAGTTGCTGTGATCTTAGCCAAGCTGGTGGGAGGCCTCTGCATGCTCCCAGTGTAAAGTAAACAGCCCAGGAATGTGTGTTGCTGTTGACAGTGAGCGACTGTAAACATCCTCGACTGGAAGCTGTGAAGCAGCAGATGGGGCTTTCAGTCGGATGTTTGCAGCTGCCAACTGCCACAGACGTCAAGGAATGTTTGACACCTAAAGGGTAGCTGTTCTGTTTGAAACTTGTGTTCTATTGGGTTTATCACAACCCAGGAATGTAGGCCAAATTTTCTACATACTCCTTAATGTTTCTTGTGATATCTGTGTCTGAATAGCTAGGGGGAAAAGCAAGAGGTGGACTCAGTTTGGTTATGTGTTTAACTGCAAGCTGGAGTTTCCAGAGGTGAGTTTGTGCAGCTGGACTGGCTGCACAGATTGATTGGCTTTGTTTCTAGACTCTGCTACCAAGTTTGAACAAGTGTATTTTGTGCATTTAGCATCTCTGCAAGGGTTCATTTACAATCTGAAATCCTAAGCCTTGTAGGAAGCGATTACTTACAGGAGTTCTGGAAACTAGAAATGCACCAATTAGAGCAACTGGAAGAGGTCCAGCCCTGCCAAATGAAGGGGAGCTTGGGGAGGTCAGGGAGCCTTCATGTGACCAGGGTCACCTCTGATGCATGCACAGCATCTCAGCTGTTTGAGGTTCACTCATCCTCTTCCTCCTTCTCCCTTTCATTCTTCTTCCCTCCTCCCTTTGGGGGGAAAAAAAAAAGGAAGTGCTGAAAGCTGATTCGTACTGTCCTTTTCTAGAAGTCAGCTGAGACAATGTCAAGGTTCCCATCCTGCCAACTATCTTTACGTGTGGGTGGGTTCCTGTGCTTAAATATGACCCCAGGACATGGAGAACAGTTGATGAGATAGGGACAGGATTTAATGATGACTGCTGTCATACCAGGAAAAGAACAGTGAGATTGTAGTACATAACTGCTTCAAGCTGATACTGAAAGCACTAGTGTGCTCTTGAGAGAATGCCAAAATCCCAGCATGGTAGGGGCTGGAGGGGACCTCTGGAGATCATCTAGTCCAGGGTCACCCAGAGCAGCTGCCCAGGATCACCTCCAGGTGCCTTTGGAATCTCTCCAGAGAAGGAGACTCCACAACCTCTCTGGGCAGCCTGGGCCAGGGCTCTGGACCCTCACAGCAAACTTTGTGACATACTGACCAAGTTCAGGGCCAGGACTTTCACTGTAGGAAGTAGCTGAATGTTTATCTGTGGCAAAAGAGAAATGGGAATTACTGACTGCAGTCAGGTTCTATTGTGAACAATAGAGATGGGTGTTATTCTTGACAAAGTAGGACAGTAATGGAGAGAACTGTGGTTCAACAAATAAGTGTTTAGGCGACTGTTTGTGCATCCTTTCTGGGCTTAAAACTGGCTTTATTGACAACTCAGAGAACTTCCTGAGTGTAATGAAATTCATGGCACTTGGATGCACTTGAGAAACAGTATCTAGGCAGAGGAGTCTGGATGAAATCTCTTCATCTGGAAATGTTTCCTCTGTGTTTGAAAAGGAGAGTTGAGCAATAGGAGAGAACTTGCACAGGCAGACTATTTAATATCAAAAGCATCAAATTCCTCCTGTGAAGATTTACATATTGATAATATTTGTGCTTTGGCAGGAAATTCTTTCAATGCCCATTCTCTTACTCCTCTTCCTGCATTACGTGCTGTCTCTGAGCTCAGCCTCTGTCCTCCTGGAAGATGTAGTATTATGTTGGGACTGTGTTCTTCAGCCTCTAATCTCACTACATACACATGAGAGGTTTTCTTCCAGAGAAACAGCTATGGGACACATAACCTTCTCCTCTGCCAGTAACATCTTTAAACCCTGCTAGAGCTGAACTTCAGAGGAAGGTTAGAGCAGTGTCCTGAATTCTCACCTGCAGTGGAAGCTGGCTGCCTAGTGTTGTGTCACCCTAAATGCTGCTGTGTGCTGTCTTACCTGGTACTTGTTAAGGACCCTGACTCACTTGGAAGGCAGGGTCTTGCTTTAGGTAAGTCAAGTCAAGTCCTGTTCAGCCTTCCACAACATTGAGTGTATTCTTCAAAGAGCTGCTTCCCTCCCCAGCCCCGTTTGAAAGGGAAGAACACTTCTTGTCTCTGTGAGCCAGCCAGGAAGAAGGGAAGGAGAAGGAGAGAGTCACCCAGCTCAGCTTACCCATCTGTGCCATTTATGGAGACTATCTTTAAAGTGACAGGGCACGGGTTGGAGAAGGCACAATCCTTCTGCCTAGGTAGCCACTTGTTAGGAGGAGAATACAGGTGATGGTGTGAAGGGAAGGCTTCCAGTGCTGTGCTGCTCTTCCTGCTCAAGCCATGCTCAGAACTCTGAGCTCTTCAGATCTGTGCTGTAACTCTTTGCTTGAGAAGTTCCAGTGTTAAATAGCCACACTGCTTGGGGAGTTGTCTTCATTAGTGAGACGTGAAGTAGGTGTTAGACAATACCTTGTTTTGTTTAAAAACACAGTAAAAGAAGATGAACTAATCCTGTAGTTCTACAACAAATCTGAATTGGAAAGGATGATTCTTTGGAGCTGAATTGGGCATGTAACTTTTTTCCCTTTAAGCAGTAATATGTAGACCAAGATGTATGAAATGACTTCTTTCTTCTGTCCTGATAAATACAGACTGTCCTGCTCTTTTCCTCCAGCTTCAAACAGTTCTTGTGAAACAACTAAACCAGAGGAGGAGGCCACACGCCATGCAGTGACAGAGTGATGTTCCAGATGATGCCTTCAGGCATCTCTTTAGCCGTGGATGTAAATATAGCTTCTTTCATTTAACAATACTTCTCTTGATTTGATATGGATAGGCAGCACTTCCTGACATTGGCACTTGATTCTTCTTGTGGAGGTATTTTCAGTAACTTTCTGTCCTGTGTTGCTAAAGACTTTTTTCTTCCCTCCTGCCTTGTATGCCCTTTGATTAAATACATACTGCCTTAGGTAATGCAGAGCATAGGAAATGAACTCCAGAGCTTCTGCCTATAGCAAGAATATCAGTGGAGGGGAGTGATACTACTCAGGAGTGGTTTTTTGTGGTCTCTTCTGGTGTCAATCAATAGTTGGTCTTTCAGCCTCTGCCTGAAGGAGCTCTGAGGCATTCTGTCCTCTTGGTTGCAATCTTTTTTTTTTATTCTTGCTGGTGTTAAGGGTAGAGAATTTGCTTTTAGCTCTCCAGGATGCTGTGCAGATCTCTTGTCTCGTTGCTTTCAGCAGATCACTCATCTCTCCGACTTCCTTTGTTCATTAGATGCAACTTAAACTGCTTGCTGTTGTCTCCAAGGCGATCCCAGCCTGTGCATGTGTTACCTCCCACTTCTGGCTGTCCTGCAATGCTATTCTCCGTTTCTGGCTTCAACTTTTTCTATATTTTTCAAACTTTTCAAGCTGTTTTGCTCTATTACAGAAAGAAAAGGCTATCAGTCTACAACAACCTCTCTAACTGAATAATGCTTTGTGACACCTTTGTGTGCTCTTCTGAAAGCCACAGGCTGTTCAGAGATCTTCTTGCAGTGATGGTTGTAGTACATTTTATCCTGCCCTCATCACCTTCTGTGTATTTGAGAGTAGGATGAATATTGTCTTGTGGCAGTGTTGATTTTGCAGAGCTGCTAGCTGCATTTCTGACCTGTGCTGCCATATCTGGGGAAACTCTGCTTTGTCCTGTGCAGAATGGTGAAAGCCTTTTACTTCCTTCAGAAATGTCTTCACTACTCTGCACAGCATCATGTATATTCTTTATATCCCTTTACATAGATATATTTATATATGCTTGAAACTAATTTCACGAAGAAATGCTACTACACAAGGCTGATACACTCTGCCTTGTGTTTGTGTGTACAGGTGTCAGGGAAGAGTGAGGCAAAGGAGGCTGTGCAAATGGCTCTGCTTGTTTCCACCCCTTGCCTAGGTGTGTGTGCTGAGCAAGTAAAGCAGCCTTGTGTTCTAGAATTCCTTAGTACAAGTAGTTTCAAGCATTCTGGCTGTGGTTCACTTGCATTATGCCATGGGATAAGAGCTCATCTGAAGCCGTTGCTTAAAATGATTGGCTTAAAAAAAAGGTACCTGACTATTTAGTCTCTTTACATGAAGAGCAAATGCTGCTGTTCCTTTAGAGCAAGGATCTTACTACTGCATCAGCAATTCAATGTATGGAGGCTAGAAGGAGCTGTGAAGTTCCTCTGTTTCGATTGCTGAAGGCTATGTAACCTGAAAGCCTTCCTGCAGATCTGAGTCAATTCTGGGATTCATAGCAGTGATTCATTCCATAGCTAAGTAAATATGCTGTTGTCTTAAGGCAGAAAACACACTAGGACTGTGATCCCCTGTCCCACAGTGGGTTTGTGTGGTCATCATTACCTTCCAGTACTCTCTGAGGATCTAATTGTCCATGAAAGCTGGTAGGAACTACCTATGGAGAGGGTTGATCTTGCTGAGCTTGGTACAGCTGTGCTGTAGTTCATGTCTGAGCTGGACAGGTTTAGGCTTATGGTAATGAAGGAGAGGCCCTTTCAGAGGACAATTTATGTGTTGGGGTTTTTTTATGTACATATTTAGGAATGGGATGAGTTGTCCCCAGTTGCCCTGCTCATTTCTCTCCTTTCTCTTCAGAGTCAGTCTGGGATAACTAGCTCAGGTGTGGGTACCTTGGCTTAGAGAAGTCTCTGTGTAGCAGATGAATACAACCTTTCTCTCAAAGGAGGAAATTCAAAAAGCAGAAAGCTTTTGAACAACACAAAGTGAAAGATGAAATATGAACAGAAAAAGTGGAGCACTTTGGAATGGCTTACAAAAATCTTACTGCTTGTGGAAGAGTCTACAGTCAAGAGAGATAGCAAAGATAAAATGTCTGAGAATAGAGGTGAAAATGGCTTTTAAAAAGACTCTTTCCCTTCCTTCTGCTGCTAGAAATCCCTAAATAGATGGCTGTCAGCTTTTATTCCATGAATATAAATTAGCAGATAATGAAGCAATGTATAAAATTAGTAAGAAAATGAGAGGGGTGAAGGGAGGACATCTGGGCAGTCAGAGAGAAAGGGTTTTATTAGAAACAGAAGTAAGTTTAGCATTGGTGCTCCATGACCAGGTAGGAGACAAAGTCCCAGAGCAGTACCTGAAGACAATACTCCATAGGTTTGCCAGGTGTGTGGCTAGAAGATGGCTCAACAGCAGCCTGCATGGACTTTGTGTATTCTCTAGTAGGATGTGCTTTGTGGGTAGCTGAATTGTGGCTGTGCCCTAGGAGATAGTTTCTGTGTTGGAAAAGGGAAGGCAAGGCAGTGGGCAGTGTCAGGAGAGAGGGAAATAGAGGGAGGCATGAAAAAGGAATGTCTTGCTCAGCAAAAATATAGAGCGGAATGAGAAAAAGCAAACTAGTAAAGCTGTGGAGTGGAGAAACAGGACCAACACCTTGCAAACAAGCCCTGCAGATAATGGTTTTGAAATGCTTTGTTTTTTTCACTCTGTTCTCAGTCAAGCACGACTCTGCAAAATATGTCCCCAGTGTACCTCTGAGGCTTGTGATCAAAAGCATTCCTGCATGCCCCAGTGACAGGATGGAAGCAGAGCACTCCCCAGCCCTCTGGGGAGTGAGGGTGGGAGGGATCAGCCTTTGACTAAAGGTGTCCTGAAGGGCTGTAGCTTTGTTTGGAGAGACTGAGTGCTTGGTGGTCTTCTGGAAATCAGACCTTTTGGATCTGCCTGCATGGCCTGCAGAGAATGCTGGTGTTGTTACCAAACACAGTTGTGCTGATTTGACTCCTAGAAGAGGATCTGCAGGATTGCCCTGTGGCTTGTATTGGATGGTGTTTTTGAAAGTAGATCTTGGTTATATAAAAATAACACACTGAAAGTGTCATTTGAGAGTTCAGAGAGTTGTCTCAGAGCTGAAGTAGCTTGAGCTCTGGATTACCGCTAACACTTCAGGACACATCACTGCTGTGAGCTGAGGTTGTTGGATCAGATTCCTCAGTCAGTCTCTGGTGCATCTTTTGAGTGCTATTCCAGGTGTTCAAGGTAAGCCAGATTCTCTACAGCAAGAAATGTTTCTACTTCTGTGAGCATACTGAACAAGTCAGTAGGTCCAGCAAAATCCACATGCAGTTTGGCAAGCTAGGCTACTGCTGGAAATATGTGCCAAAATTGCCCTGGCAAAAGCTCTTTGTTTTCAGTGAATCTGAAATGAAATTAGACAAGATCTTAGCTTTCACTGTGTGGGAATCTTGTGAGTCTCTGGCATATTGCTCCTGCTGGGTGGATTGTGTGCAGTGAGGATAGCCATAGAAGCACTGGGTGCAGAGTGGTTTCCTTGCACGACATCCCTCATCTCTGAGCTGGGAGAAGCTGGATTATAGCTGCATTAGCAGAATCACTCAGATGCTTGTTAAATAAATGGGAGAGGAGGACCATGTGTGCTTGAAAGGTTACAGTGAGGGGACAATACTTTCTGCAGTTGTGCTGTTGAGGTCTGATTTCTGCAGATAGAATGTAGTCAGGAGAGAAATGATCTTCCCTTTAAAACAAGTCCCAGGAGATGGAAGAACTCAGAGTAATGGAAAGAAGTCTACTCTAGTGTACTCACTGGTGGGATTTGTTCTTTTTATCTTCAAATGCCTTGTGGCTCTGGTAGTAGCACAAATCCTGATGAGGTGGCATGGTCTCAGTTGAGGCAGTTTGCCAGCAGGAGGGAGCAAATGCTTTGGGGCATTGGTTGAGCTTTCCCAGCTCTATATGACAATATGGGAGATGGTATTTTTTACACTTTGTTCAAACTGTAAGCAGGTGAAGAAAAAGAAATAGATGATGGCAAACAATAGCATGGGGTGGGGGATGAATAAATTGCAGTCTAAGGAGAGCAAGACGACTGCCATGGAGTTTGAAACCTGTGATAAGTCTTGTTTGGTCTCCTATTTCTTTTTTCAGTTGTGTGTTCCTGGGCTGACAGATAGCAGACTATTAAGGCTGTAGCAGAGTGCTGGTGTGGCTAGTAATGATGCCTAAGATGGATGTTCAGAGCAATTTAGATGCCAAAAATTAGACAGCAACTCCCTCTGGAGGTCTTTAAAAGCATCTCTGTGCAGGGAACTTTGTACTTGTTTTAGGAGGACTGTGTCATTAAGCTCCTAAAGTTTGGAATTATCCTGCATAGTCTACTTGCTTCTGCAGACCCCTGTGTGCTCAGTAAAAATACAGGATGTTGCAGCAGCAGACACTGACTGCATGGGAGAGCTAACCTGTGCTGTGTCAGGGAGTTTGATGCACTGTGCTCAAGAGAAGCTGATCAAGGCAGCTCCTGGAGGCAGTTTGTGTAGAAGACATAACCCACAGTGTGGGTGGGTACAGCCTGGCACCGCAGGGCTCACATCAGAGGCAACTGGAAGTGATGTGGAACTCCCAGGGTGTTTAAACTGACAGCAGGTACTGATTGCACCCAAAGTATCTGCTCTAGGGTAAGCTGAATCCTCCTGTGGGCTTTCTTTTGACTGTAGAGGAAGTTTATGTGTCTTTATATGGTTAGATGTCTTACCAAGAGTTGAACCCTACCCTAAATGTCTTTGTCTTACCCTTGAATCTGTCAGTAGGCAGGCATAGCTCTCTGTGTAAAACCTGTGTGAGGTGGTCATGGAAGAATCAGGATTTTGCCTGAGGTTGTCAAACCAGCATATGCTCTAGGTCCATGCAGTGTTACCTTGTGGTGAGGTGCTGACAGTGTTCAAAGAGAATTAGGCATTTCATTCCCAGAGTAGGTGTCTCAGGATTTAGAATGGCTTTTATTCTCTTTGGAGATGTCTTGTCCATCCTGTCTGCCTAATCCAGGTGGATGTTTAGATCTGTGCAGAAGATGTGGCACCTCTGTACAGTTCCTAACACAGTGTTTGTCCTCTACCATCTGACAGCCTAAAGAGGAAGCTAAAGGGTTTCAATTTCAAGATGGATCAAGTGCAGCATATTGGAAACCTGTAAACAAGAAGTCTGATCTCTCCTCTTTTTCCCCTTATGTCTGCACAATAGCAGCTATCTGCACAGGAGGATTTCATGTCTGGTATGAGGAGATCTGTAGAGCAACCTTATTCTTCTGTTCGTTTCTATCAGAAAGATTACATATTCTATGAACACATCTGGTGCTGTCCTGGAAAGCTGGGTATTCTGTTCCTGGCAGGGACTGACTGCAGAGATCAGCTTTGTTAGATGATTTATTCTTATGTGGGCAGGCAAATGGCACTCACTGCAACTTTGGGAGAGAGTTAGGGCATTTCTAGCTAGAAACACAAGCTAGGAGAGAAGGTAGAGTGTTTGGCTGCTTCACCTCATCACAAGGGGCTTGTATCAGGCTGCACAGCCTCCTGATAGAGAGCCTGTGTGGCACTTGTCTTCAGCCTTCTCTTTGGGTCTGGTTAGAGCAGATAAAATCAGGAGGTTGCTGACCCCTGCCTACCATGTCAGTTCTCCAGATGAGACCCCTAGAATTGCAGCACTTGTCAAAAATACCTCCAAAAGGAAGTCCCAGAGCTGCTTACATCCCTTTCTTGTCCCTTTAGTACTTGGCAGGCTTTCCCTTAGCTTGGCCAGGAAGTTCCTATGGGGTGGTAATTGGAGAGGTCACTTCTATGGAGCACTCTGAAATATTAGCTGCCTGCTGTCATCTTCAGCCAAGAAGGGCACAGGCACAACTGTAGGTGGTTACTTGCATTTTTAATTCCATTTTATTTTTTTCCTGTATGGCTTCTAAGATTTCCTGGTGTGGTGAGGCTTGGGAAGGAAAATGAAGCCTCTGTCCATTGTTGGATGGTTTGGTCTAGAAGGGGTCTCTTGCAAAGTGTGTTTTGTGAGAAGTAGCCTGCTAGTTTTTGTAGCAGAGAGCAGCTCTGGAGGTGAGTGGCACCATTCCAAGGTAGCTCAATGATTCACAGCCCTGAGCTGGGCAACAGGATGTCATTTAGCAGCCTCCAGATGGGGGAGGAGGCATGGAAACTTTTAAAAGCATTATTTCCATTGCCAGGCTGTTTACTTAGGAAAATCCTTAGGTTGGAGCCTGTCTCTGCCCCTACCTTCTGCTGCTGACCCTTCCTTCCTGCCTCTCAGCTGCAGCCTGGATGTCCACGCTGCCTCCCACTTCCTACCAGCCCTGTCTGCCATAGTCATCAGGCAGCTTGTAGGGCTGGAAGGGAGCTAGGAATGGCAAGAGCCTGGCTGCATTTCTCCCTTGTGCCTGCTTGTCTTGTCGTGTGCACTGACCATATGATGGCACCAGTTTGATTTGTGGGACAGTGCATGCTGAGAGCTGCTTTCAGCTTCATTGCTGTGTTAGTGACTGAGAGATGGAGGACACTTCAGTTACTGGGCCAGGCTTTCCTACAGTTGTAATTCTCATGAACTTTGTGAAGCATAGAGTTTATATTTATATATCCTACTCCTGCATTATAGCTGTCTGTATTTATTTGTTTAAGTATAGGGTACAGGGTGTACTGTTTGATGTACTATTTCTGATGATCACTGTATTGTTCCACTTCCTTAAGATAAATAAAATAAAAATAGACTTGGTAGTGAGCAGCACGCTCAGTGCTGAAAGGTTGATGCTCATTAAATAGGCTGTCAGAGTGAATGTATGAAGAATTACAGGTAATGCAGAACCTCTGTAAGTACTTCAGTTGCCCCTTCAGCCTTCTGGCTGCCCAGACTTGGGGAAAAGAGAGAGTCTTTCAATTCATTTAAAAAATAATCACAAAAACCCACAATGAAAGTGTGTTCCTGTATTATCTGTTGGCACGGAAATAACAGCCTGATCTCGTCTGATCCCAGAAGCCAAGCAGGGTTGGGCCCGGTTAGTACTTGGATGGGACACCACCTGGGAATACTGGGATGCCCTAGGGTTTAGTTGGGCATGTCCCTGGCCACTGCAGGGGGGATGGACTAGATGACCTCCAGAGGTCCCTTCCAACCCAAACCATTCTGTAATTCTGTGATTATAAATTAACTACCTGGGCCACTCATTGTATATGTGTAAGTTAAGCAGCAGGATCAGAGGTGGGGATGGAAATGCAGAACTGTTGCTAAATTAGTACCTTTCAGTTCCTTTGTTCAGCATAAGATTCACTTCAACCACAGTAGAATAGATGTGGGGAGAAGCCTCTGTATAAAATAACCAGGAAAAGCATCAACATTTAACTGATGCTTAGTTTGCTACTTTTTCATGAAAAACAAAAAGAAAAAACAAACTCTTATTTGTTGTTTCTCCTGAAACTAGTAGTGATCCAAAGTATTGCAAACCTCTCTGGGTGACATTGCTGTTTCTGTAAACACTGTCCATGGGCTGGCTCCAGGACTCTGTTTTGTTCAGAGCAGGAGTTGGGATCCTCCCTTCCAAGAGAGGAAATGGGCTGATGCATTGAGCTGGAGATTGTTCACATCCCCAGAAGCTATATCCTCTGCAGGAGAACAGAGCTTGGACTGGTGCCACAGCATGTCCCTGATGGTAGGGAGTGGGAGAAGCCATTTGCTCATTGTCTGCTTCTGCAGCAACCTGCTCATTCAGGGAAGGGGTGAGAAAGCAGAGTGGAATTTGATGAAATGTAAATGGGACACTTAATACTGTTAGCAGGCAGGGGGGAAAGCTTTGTGTTGTGTGGAGAGGAAGGAGAGGAGCTATTGAGTTTACCTGGAATCTATGCATCAGGAAGAATCAGATCAAATGGGATCTGGAGCCATGCCTTGTTCCAGAGTCATTGTCTGCCAAACAGAAACCTCAGCTGAGCTTCTGTAAAACTGAAGCCAGCTTGTTTTCATCTCACAGCAACTGTTGTTCAATACAGATGACCAACGTGATCTTCTTGGGTTGCTCACATACCGTGGTGATGAGCCTCACTCAAGTACTAATAAGGAAGTTTGAAGGTTTACTGCTTCTCAGATGGAGCCTGGTTGGAGTGAGGTGGAGGTTGGTCTATTCTTGCAAGTAATGAGAGACAGGACAAGAGATGGCCTCAAGTTGTGCCAGGGGAGCTTCAAGTTGGATATTAGGAACAATTTCTTCCCTGCAGGAGTGGTTAGGTGCTGGCCCAGGCTGCCCAGGGCAGTGCTGGAGTCACCATCCCTGGAGGGGCTCAGAAGCCATGTAGATGTGGTACTCAGGGACATGGTTTAGTGGCATGGGAGTGTTGGGTCAATGGTTGGAGTTCACAGTCTCGGATATCTTCTCCAACCTTAATGATTCTGAGGTGCTTGGGGTTGGCTTTTACATGTTTTGAATATACAGAAATTGGAGAACAGAAGAGCAGAAGAGCTGTTGTAGCAACAAGTGTTTGCCTGTAGGGAATCTGAGGGACAGAAGTTAACAGAGAAACTGTGAGCCTCAAGGGTCTGTGTTGCAATTAGAGCTAAGAATCCTGAATTAAAAGCCCCAGTTTAGAGAGTGCACACAAATTACCTCTTGTTTTAACCTGACAGACTTGCAGTCATGGGGAACAAAATAGGACTTGTGCAAAGCAAGGTGAAACATGCTTGGAGGCTTTACATCTAATTGAGCACTCAGTCAGGTTTGCAGCAGAACTGCCTTCCCTCCCTAGGCTGTGAGCAGACTCCTCCAAGAGACGCTGCGGAGGCACTGTGGCTCCAGAGCTTAGTTTGGGTATGAAAACAGAGGTGCTCTTCCTTTGGACATCATTTTGATCCCATCTAAAGTGGTTTGCAGGTTTCCTGTGGTTTACTTTGGATTCATTCTTTGCAGTTGCTACCGTTCAACTACTAGGTAGTTTATACTCCATCTGCCCTTCAGCACTGTACAAGGTAAATCTGCTGGAATGCTGCCTGCCTCTGCTTCTATTTCTCTTTTCCATATTCATATCCAACATCCAGTGGTTAGGTTTCTTAATCACTTGATAATGCTTTTCTTGGTTTCTGCAAATTTTGGTCTTCTCTTAATATGTGTTTTTTGCTTCAGAGCTAGACTTGTTGATTTGTGGTGGAACAGAAAACTCAATCTCTAAACCAGCAAAACTGAGACTAAGTTCTGTTTGGGTGGAGGAGTGGTTTCATTCCTGTCTAGATTTGGTTTATGGTGTGCACCAGTATTTAGTTGTGTGAAGAAATGAGATAAACCCTGCTGTTAGGATCTTCTAAGTGAAATCACCTCAACTGGAGATGCTCTGGAGGCACTCTCAACTCCCCTGAAAACCAGAAGCAGTAGGGAGAAGGTGGAGGGAGCCTCTGATGCATCTCAAGGACAGTCATGATAGTGCTTGTTTTGCAGAAAAGCTTTATTTAGCTTAGCAACCTCACTGCTAAATATTCCTCACCACTTTGCAGCATGATCTGAGGAGAGTAAAGCTGTTTGGGAACAGAGGGAATGTGAGCATGTGGAGCAGAGTCTGCTGAGTGTGGGGAGGGAGGGCACTGACACTTAATTAGGGATTAGTTAATAGCAAGCTGATTCTTGATAGCCTGCAGCACTAGAAATTGATGCCTATTCTTACAGCTTTGTATTGGATTTTTTGCATGCTGATAACATGCAAATGAGGTGATATGGCAGGCCTGAGGGGCTGCTTCTCCATGTGAGAGTGAGAATTGCTGCTGTGTGTGACTCCTCCAGCCAGGCCTGATGGCAGGGCTGGCTTGGTACCCGGACAGTTAGGGGAGTGGCAGAGTCCCTGTCAGCCTGGAGCTGCCTCAACCAGCAGTTCTCTAGGCTGTGCTGACATCTGCTGGCACTTTGTATATTGATGTAGCATTTGAAACGTTTCTCATTCAGAGATGAATCTACAGTCTGCTTGCCTTTGTATTTTGAGCTGTTACACTGTGTTTTGTGGCTTCTGTGGGGTGGCTGTTGTTCTCCCACTACCTTGCTTCTTTCCTTAGAGCAGGTTGCTGTGAGTCTAAGGTGATTCAGGTCCGCAGTCACTTGCACATATAGAAGTGATCAGTAATCTCATCCCAGCGTGTTCCTTACATTGTACTAAACCCTGTTTAAGTGGATTTTTTTTTGTCATCTGAGGATTTGGGGTTGTGCTTTACATGAGAAAACTTTTTTAGTTATGTTTAGCTTCTCATGTTTTATTTTGGTGAGTTTGTTTTCCTTTTCCTCTTAGAGAGGATACCTTTAAGGAAACTGAATACTTAATATGTTTCTGAGAAGAAAATGCAACCTCAAACATACCTAGACTGCTGTTAAGTCATCTGTTCTATAACTGAACTCATATCCTTTTCCTCATAGTATTTGAAGGTGTCCCAGGGCCATAATTCCTCTAACAATTAAAAATAAACCAGATATTCTAGACATTCCTCTAAGCCAGCATTGCTTTTAAATGGCATGAAAAGCTTCCAGTCCTTTGGAAAAACGACAGGACTGCTTGTGGAATGCAGATACTGTTTTCCTGCTTGGTGGTTTGTCAGAGTATTCATGGTGAATTCTCTCCTTTCTGCAGGCAGAACTGCAAAACCTTCAGGAATGCTTTGGAGTGGAGTGCAGGAAGCCTTGAGTACCACAGTGGCAGCAGCAGTGGCTGTCCTCTGGAGATGCTGAAGCCCAACTTGATTTGGAACTTCTCTTACACCTCCCAACTTGTGCACAAAGGATTTGGATTCAGATGGGATACAATAGCCAAAGGTATGGGCTTTTTTCCTTCCTTTATTTGACACCTGCATGTTTCTGCAATTAGGGGTAAGTGTGTGCTAAGTCTGCTGCCATTTGGTCTGTTTTGAGAGCTCTGAGTGCCAGGTACTGTAAACATCCTACACTCTCAGCTGTGGAAACTGAGCAAGCTGGGAGCAGGCTGTTTACTCTCCCTGCCTCGGACAGCGCCCGGACAGCCAGGATGGGAGAGCTGGCTTTGTGCTGCTTCTAGCTCCTGTGTTGTGCTGTCAGTGAGAACATGCTGAGAGATTGTGTAAGGCTTTGAAGAGTACTTCTACAGAATGGACACAAAGGGATTAAAGCTGCTATTTGGAGCAGTAATTATTTTTCAGGCTCTGGCTTGCCTTCCTTTTGGAGAAGGGAGCAGGAGGGGAAGCAGAGTCACAGGGCTTGGCAGAGTGCTGCAGCCAAGGAGTAAGCTGAGTGAACAGAAGCTTGAAGTCTGGCTGTGTAGCTTTGTGGGGGTTAAACTGTGATTTGGGTAGCAATGGCCAGCAACAGCAGAGTTAGCCTCCTAAAGTGCTTGTTTTAGGGAAGCATGAGCTGTGCAGAGCAGTCAGACTGTAGAGGGTAGCATTTCCTAACACACGTAGCTCCCTTGCTTGAGGCATTTCCAGGGGTGCTGGGGCACACCAGTGACAGCCTCCCTGCATGGCACTGCTGCCTGAGGGCTGTGCTCTTGAGGAAAGAACCTCCTGAAAAGAGATCCCATCCCAAATCTGTGAGGTGGGGGAGTTTGATGTTATTCTTCCTTAGGTTTGCTTTAGGTCCCTCTAGGCAATTGCCTGATATCCTGTGTTGGTAGAATAGGGAGTGACTGTGGGGGGAAAAAGCCTGCATGGGAGTCTTGGGCAGAGCTGATGCTTGTCTGGAGGTTGCAACCTGCCCTCGAGGTTTGCAAGTGGAATGTTAAAACACATTGCATTAGAAGTTTCAAAGAGCTGCTAGTGAGGGAAAGAAGAGGTAAAGGGGGAAGAGAGGTGACTGACTTGTCTTCCCAAGGGAAGGAAAATAGTTTACTCCATTGATTTGAGGTGTAAACACTTCCCTGGTGGTAGAGTGAAAGCACAGTGGTTGTCCTTGAGGCCTATACAAGTGTCAAGTTGTTCTTTATGCAGTAAATCTCACTGTCACTGACTCTAATTCAGTGCAGCAGAATTTAAAGGTCTATGGCAAGCTATTCTGCTTTGAAGACCTTTATCTAAATCAAAGAAGGAAAGAAGTTAGCTTTGAATGAAAGAGGAATAAAAAAACACAGTATGTGAACTTCAGTCCTAACTGCTGGTCTTGGCCAGCAAGTGAGTCCATCTTGAACCTGGCTAGCAGTGGCTCAAGGGGATGTGCAGGAAGCTTCTAGCAGCTTCTCAGAGGCCACCCCTGTAGCTCCTCTGCTACCAACCCCTGCCACACAAACCAAATACATCGTGCTACAGTTAATAGGGCATTTTTGTTGCTGCCTTGGTGCTGTTAAGTTGTTCAGACAATGCTGCGGAAAGATGGGCTCTCATCCTGGCTTTGGACAATTCAGTGCTTCAATTTCTCCTTTGTGAGAGAAGATGACACTTCCTCTGTGAGCACAGAAGCCCATCTTACAGAGGAGGTCTCTTTGCAGTGAGGCAGGTCTCCCAGAGTCATACCATCACCAGCTTGTGCTCCAGCCTTTCCTGGGATGGAGAGATTGCACTGCTGGGTGGCTCTGCTGGAGAAGAGGAAAGGATGTGCTTACTACATCACCTAATGCAGGTTATCACAAAGGCTACTAAGAGTCCTTCTTGTGCTTCTGCCATCCTCCCATGGGTGCCAGGGGCCATGCAGCACCTCTGCTAGCAGTGCTTTGCAGTGTGTGCTTACAGGGAGAGCTGCCCAGCTGTGGCAGTGTGGAAGTCAGCTCCACGTTCTGAGACCTGGCTATAGCCCTGTGCTCTGGGAGGGTCCAGCTGACCTGTTTCCTTACTTAGTTCAGCAGAAACGGAGTGAGCATCACCACCAACTAAGGACTTGGCATCATCTGGATGTTACCTTTCTCCAGTTGTTTCTGCCTAGCCTAAAGCACCTGCTGGCTCAGGTATTCTGGAACAGGGCTGCTAAAATCACTCAGCTCTGATGGTCAAGGGATAGGTTGATATTGACAAATTAAACAATTCCAGGATCTGTGAATTAATGTTCTGTTCCTTGGCTGCAGATGGATGGCTCTGCATAGCTGTGACTCTCATAAATGAACTTTGTGCAGCCTGCCCAGCTTGCAGACAGCTTTGGTAAGGATGGTCAGAGGCCACTAGACTATGCTTAGCTCACAAAGTGCAGATGAAATATGCCCAGTGGGAGATTGATTATTTTTTCTTAGCAGTGACCACAGTCACTGCATTAATATTAATGGCACTGCTAATTAACTTCTTGCACCTTGAGTGTGTGCAATTTAATGTGAGCTATTTAAAAGACATGTAGCTGTGGCATTTAGGGGCATGGTGGACTTACCAGTGTTAGGTTTACAGGTGGACTCAATGACTTTTCCAACCTAAATGATTCAGTAGGTCTGTGATTCAGGATAAGGAGTGAGTACTGCACTCTAAGCCTTCACACCTGAGTGTGATTGTACTGAGGAACTGACCAGTTCTGCTGACAGAATCTGTGAGCTTGAGACACTTGTAAGTCACAGGGTAATTAGAAAGAAGATTAACCTTGCACCCTTTTAAGGTAACTGTGGGACCAATAAGATAAGCATTTGCAACTCAGAATCTGCTGTATCAACCCAGGCAGGACTTGGCAGTCACTGCTGTAGGATACCTGAATTAAGCAATGAGGTTTCTGTTGTGGCAACTGCTAGGAAAGACTTTGCAATGCCTATCAGTTCCTCCAGGACCCAAATGCACTTTTCCTTTCAGAGGGGAGCTGTGGGCATTCAGATCCTGGCAGACAAGTTACTGAGGGCCTATATCAGCCAAACACTTATAAGCATATCCTTAAGCACTTTGCAGTTGGTGAAGGGGAGACATAAGCTCTTATCTGTGCTGGACAGGGAGCTGGGAGGCCTCTTGTCTTTTAAAACACTTGTGCACTAGCTGTGCCCTGAAATGCAGAGCCCAAGCAGCTGCTGCCTTACCCCCCCAACTGCACTTGTCTCCTCTGAATACACTTCAAATAAGTGGTGCCTTACATCTGACTCTGTGGGAATTTTGCCTATCCCAAGTGCTTATCTGTTTAGTAGAAGAGGCATAACAGTGTTCAGCTTCAAATGGAGCACTTCTGATAACTGTCCATCTTGCCCAAATACTGCTGAACATGGCATTGTTAGATAATCTGAGACAGATGGAGGGTAAGTCAGGAGGAGATGGCTTTGTCCTTTGTGTTTGCATCTGTCTCATAACCAGGCACTGGTAAATACTTCAGCCCTGAGCGAAGCCAGTGCTTTGGAGTTCTCTGCAGGAGGCAGAAAGAGTAGAACACATCCAGCCCCCATCCCCTCCCCAAAGCAGGAGGCAATCGCAGCTGTTTTCAAGGAGAAGATTGGTGTCAGCAGATCTCACTCGGCTCAGCTCAGCAAGTTTGTGTCAGCAGCCATAAAAGCTGGTCCATCAGCATTTCTGTTGTATTCCATACACAAAATGCATGCTGCTGAACAATTATGCCAAAGGCAGGGAATGTTTCTTGATAAGGCAGCTTGGAAGGAGCATCTTGCTGTGGGAGCAGTGCCCATCCCGTGCCACAGCAACCTGTGTGGGGTTAGTGCAGATCCCTGTTGCAGGTACTTGCTGTGCCATTGCAGTGGGAGTGTTTGGTGTTACATGCTGATCCACAGCCCATGAAAATCAATCTCCTCATCTCTCATGAGCTTCCAAGCATGCCCTTCACCTTCATTAGGAAGGAGGTTTGGTGGTGGTCTTAGCCTCCAGATCCTTCAGAGAGTTCCTAAACCACCCTCTGATTCCAGTGTGCAGTTGGGATCTAGCCATTGTAGGAAAGGACTCAGCAAGGAACAGAGGTATGGCTTTAAGACATGAAGGGAGCTATGCAGGTGTACCCAGGTCTCAGTCCATGCCTGGGGAATCCAGCATGTGGGCAGGGCTACAGCCCACTAACCTGTCCCCACTCTGCTTCAAAACCACCAGTTAATGGGTTTGATGACCTTGTAAAGTATTTTTATGTGAAATTCAGTGTTAACTGCGTAAATATATACCCAGTTTGTCCAGGGCAGTGTATGGCACATGCCAAGCTCGACATTGCTGCTACTACACTACAGTAGTGCTTATGATCATTAGCCTTAAGGTTAATTGGAGCTTTTCTAGAAGGGTTGCACTAAGCCTGCAATACAGGGAAGTGCTTGTGCCTCTTGAGAAATCCTCAGGGCCAGATGCACATACTGGTTTCCTCTGTGCGGCAGCAGAAGTTCCCTGGGGAAGTCCCCAGTGCTGCCCCGGGGCTGTCTGAGCAAGCATACAGGATTGTTTGTTGGCTGTGAGTACATGATAGACTTGTGGTGTGATGCTCTAAAAGCTGATTACTGCTTTTTCCCCTTTGTCATCTTCTCATCCTACTACAGATGCATATACAGACACATGCAGGGACCAGTAGACAGATATACACATACTGTAGTGGGGAGTGTGGGTGGCTGTTCTCATAGTTGTAGTTTGGAAAGCTAAAACTAGGATTTTGGTGTTAGAAACAGTGCCCAGAGTGGTGGTTCAGCTTTGTCTCCTCTCCCTGTTTGCTCTGTAACCATAGCTACTGCACTTGGAGGAAGTGTCTTTCTCAGAGATTCCTTCTTGCAGAGTTACTGATGTAATCACTTCACAAATACCAGCAGAAAGCTGCTGCAGTGGAAGCTGCATCTCTGGTACTGGGTTCAGCATGTTTCCTGACCTCACTGCTCAACCCAGCAACAAAACCTAGCCCTGGGGTGCTCCCTGCTCAGCTTTCCCTTCACATACCTGTCACACCTTTTACTGGTTCTGGTTGACAGGAGCCTGACAAGTGACCTGAGACCTGTTGCTGCTTTAAAGAAAATAACCAGTGGTCCTGGCTTCTGCTGAGTGTGGTGATGCTCAGCAGGAAATCTGGGAAAGATTGATTATCCTGAATGGCTTTCACCAACTATCGGTGCAAGGGTTTAAAAAAAACACATGACTCCTTATAAAAAACCTGCAAGGACCTCAGGTCTGCTGCAGAAGAGGCAAGCTAGCAGGGGAGGATAAATCCTCACAAGCACTGTGGGACTGATGATTTGTATGCTTGTAGCACCTATTCCTCAGTCCTGAACAGCCACCCAAAGAAGGCATTCCCCAGCCCTGCATGATGGATAATCTTGGCATGTAACAGAAGGAAAAGAGCAGATGGATACAGATGGATGGGGAATACACTCAGCCTGGGTCAGGATGATGCCAGTCTCAGCTTAGCAACTGTCTAACCTCAGTTGAGTTTTTGAGGCTTTGTGGCTTTGGATCATTTCAGTGGAGAGGCACAAGGTAAACATGACTGCCATTGTGCTGTCAGAAAAGAGGAACATTTTGTAACATTCCTAGTAAGGAAGGAAAGACTGTTTTCTTTTGGGTGATGCTGCACTTAAGGTGCAAGTCTACCAGAAGCCCTGTGTCCCATCTTTCTATACTGGATATCTCTGATTGCCCAGGACTCTGAGCTTGGGCATTGGAATCACAGTCACACACCCTCCCACTGAAGAAGTCGTCTTGGAGCCCACGAAGATGATGCACATCTTCATCTGGGTGACCTCAGGCATTGCTGAAAGAAAGAATGACTTCATAACTGGCTCTTGCCTAGTGTTGGAGGAATGCTTAGCCCGGAGAGACAGAGTTGTCATCACACCAGGGACAAGGAGTTTGGCATGGCAGTGTGGGAAAGCTGATTTTTCACTAGGTGGGCCAAGTAGGCTGAGATCCTCCACAGCGTGTTCTCAGTGGAATTCTTGAGGTTACCATGGCATTTAGCACAGTGCCTTGCCAGTGCTGCATTCTTGTTTTGAGTGCCTTGTCATGCATGTGGCATCACCTGAAGACTGTCTTTGTGCTTTGTTCCTGGTGACTCAGCGTTGCAGGGAACAGGTACGGCAGGAGTTCCCATCCCAGCCCCACTCCAGCTCTGCCTTTTCCGAAGGGCTGATCAGCAGAAACTGAGGACTGTCTGCAAGCTGATTGCTGCATGCTTCATCTTGGTATCAATCAGGGCATCTTGGTAGAGCCCTGATTTCTCCTCAGCTTCTTGTACCATCTCATAATTAAAAGATTCAACCTATTTTCTTGTGTACAGGGACTCCAGTAGAAATACTGATGCTTTGTTAGCAGGTGAGCACTGCTCCTCCTCACTGGGGTAACTGGTGCACTCAGGTGGGTAGGGCTGGAAATGGTCTTTGTGCTTTGTTTTGCAGTGTTTGGTGTCCTTTTGCAGCCCTGTTAGCTGCTGGGTGATAATATCATGGTTAGTTTACCACAGTTTATGCCTGGATGAATCCTGAAGGTGCATTGCTATTAACAGAATCCCATGGGTAGCTGCATTTAGAATTTACTAGCCACCTCAGACAGAGACACCAGCTCTGCAGGCCTCCAAGAGTCATTGTTAATCAGCAGCTAGTTTGCATCCTCAGCTAATTCACTGCCTCATGCCTTGTGCAGGACTTGTTTCTGCCTTTGCTGAATGGATGTTGGCTTTGTTTAAAGACTGGATCTTGGAAAGCCAGGCCTGCAGTCCATTTGGTGCTTGTTTGCTTCTTTCACTTGGGAGCATGCTGGCTTAGCTATCTCACCTCCCTAAACTCCTCCAGGGGTTAAGGGAGCAGGGGACTCTCCCAGGGCCCTGGTCACTCTGTTCATTAGCAGGGGGTGCAAACCAGTCAGAGCTGAGGACTCTGACACCCACACTATGAAAATGTTAGCATTTGGGGTTTTTTTGATTCAGAGTAGTTCTACTGGTGACAATGTGGGTTTTTTAGTTTTGCTTTTAGTATTTTTTAACAATGCCAATATTCATCCCTAAATCCGGGAATTCCTGGCTCACCTAGGTGGGTTCTTTAACAGATTGACTCATCCCAAACACAGCTGCAGGCAGACTCCTGGGTGTGGTGGACTGAAGGAGGACAAAGCACTCATTGTAAGTTAGCACATTGCCACCAATATTTTGCTGGCCCACTTTGCCATGTGCAAAAGGACAGTGATGTGCTTATTTACTCTTTATTCTCTTTAACTCAAGACAGAAGCGAGCCTGTCTGGATGTCACTGGTCCCTCATTCTGGTCAAGAGCAGTGATGTCTATCCAAGCACATCAAAGGCTGCTGGCACTGCAGCTGCCAGGTGGCTTCATGCTGCAATGTGGCATGTCACAAGTGAAACTAATTCTGGAATGCTGCACATGCTCACTGGATTAGATCACTTCAGTCACTGCATCAGATTCCCAAAGTGAGTATTTGTTACCATCCCAGAGGCTGGCAGACATGGGGAGGGGACACTCTGAGGTGACAGTAAAGAGGAACAGGGAGGGCTGATGCAGAAGACAGCTCTATCCCTATGCAGCTGGGGAGCTGGACCTGTGTTTTAGTGCTGTGCTGAAATGTTTAACTAGCCCAAATGGCTGTAAGAATCACTGGGACTGTGAAAAGTAAATGAAAGGCAGTGTTGGTGGTGGTTTCCATTTTGGTTGGATTTGTTTTCTTGCTTTTATATCCCAGTCCATGTGTGCCTGCCTTAATCATGAGCTAGGAGCCCAGTGGAGCATCGGTGATCTTTACTCCAGGCAGTGTTTCTGCCCCAAAGGCATGCTCTAGGCAAATATGAAATACACTGCCACTGTCCTTGCCAAATCCTCCTTGATTGTCATGTCCTTTCTATCTGCAAACTCTCCGAGGTTTCAGGAGCCTTTGGAACTGGCTGGGTACCACACCACTGCCCCCTCCCTTCCTGTTGCCCCCTCACCTCTGTATTCCTTGAGGTGCACCTCGCCACAACCCTTCCCACGTCTAGTGGACAAGCCATGCTTGCTGGTAACACAACTGCTGCTGTCACCGCAGCAGCATCTCCATGGATCACTGCTCCAGGGCAGCTGCCATCCCACTCTTCTCAATAAACACAGGACAAGGGGTGATGGTTTTAAACTGAAAGAGGGGAGAGTTAGATGTTAGGAAGAAATCCTTCCCTCAGAGGGTGGTGAAGCACTGGAACAGGTTGCCCAGAGACGTTGTGGATGCTCCATCCCTGTCAGTGTTTCAAGGGCAGGTTCGATGGGTCCTGGGCAACCTGGTCTAGTGTGTGGCATCCCTACCCATGGTAGACGTTGGAACTGGAGCTGTACGGTCGCTTCCCCCGCAGAGCGTTCAGTGAGCCCCCCTCGGGATGCACCCCCTTCGGAGGGGCCGGTTCCGCCATCTTACGGAGCACAGGGCTCCCGGGGTCCGCCGCAGCTCCGCTGTCCGCGGCCGGAGCCGGGCGATGCGGTCGTGTCTGCTCTGGCGATCCCCGAGCCTCCAGCTCCGCCCCGCGCGTCNGCAGCCCCGAGCAGGTACCGCCAGCGCCGGGCCGGGAGGCAGGGCACGGGGCGGCGGGGACGGGCGGCACCAGGCGCTGGCCTGTGCGGGCCGGGCCGGGCTGGGCTGGGCTGGGCGCTTCACGGCGGCGGAGAAAGGGCGGAACGGAGCCGAGTCCCCTGGAGCGGAGCGGAGCGGGCCGGGCCGGGGCAGTCCCGCTCCCTTCCCATGCGGCTGGCAAGGGGTACCGCGGAGACCTTCCGTGGCGTGGAGCGGCTCGTGGGGATATAGAGCTTTGGCCCGGAGTGGAAGTGATCTGGTCTCTGCCTCCCGTCATGATGGCAACCTGCTCCTGAGGCCTTGGAGCCATTATCAGTCTCGTTGCTGCTGTTTCTAGGGGAGGTTCTGCTTTGAATTCAGTGTGTTCCTGAACGTGGCCTCTTGAATTAAACGGGTTAAAAATGTGAACGTTGGATCGTACGTGGCAAGGGCTTAGTCACTCACTCCTCGGAGGCTCTGAGGTGAGGGATTTTCACAGCAAGTTCCTGCCTTTCAGGAACCGTGGCAAATGCCAAGCCCAAGGAAGTAACAGGGTTGCTTTGACAGTGATTTTACTGGTGTTAACCTTGAATTCAGGATGGAGCAGCTGGGTCTTTGGTTTAGGCTGCTAGGTGTGTTGTGTTTGTGTTTGGTTTGGAAATGGTGCTAAATTAAATAAGCATAAGCATTTTCCCCTTCTTTGCTTGATACACAGGAATGCTAATGCCTGACCAGGGAGTGTCAAGGGGTGCTGCTTGTGCAGGGATGCTGCCAAGGCTGGTGCCTTGTCTGTGGGTATGGCCAGAGCTGGCCCTGCACGAGGAAGAGTGCAAACAGATGCTTGTTTGTCATTAGTGTGCAACTGATAACCAGTGGGAAGAGCAATAATAGAGGCAACTGTCCAGTGCAGTCACAGGGGACTTCCCTTTTTAGGCTTCACTTTTAACCTATTCCATGTTTATTGCAAGGAGTGGGATGAATTTTTTTCTTCACTTGGCCTTTGGTTTTACTGCAGGGACTTGGATTGCGAGATGGAGGAGTACAAAGCTCCTTGTTGCAGTGTGGTTATAAAGAAATCACAAAGAAAAAGTTGCTGGTAGCAAGTTGAAGTCTCTGTGCGCTGCTGCTTCATTTTCTGGTTTACTTCAACGGGTGCAGCTTTTTGCAGTGTACTCTGAGGGCACTGGGACTGTCTCCACTGACCTTGATGGGCTCTGCTTGTTTCAGGTCACAGCTGCCAAACGCAGCTGGGGGCTGGGACAACTTCTCCTACACATGTACTTTCTCTAAACAGGTTTTTCTTCTGAGGTTTAGTGATTCTTCTTACTGTGCTTGAAATTTAAGTTCTGAGAATCAAATAGTAGAAAATGGTTCCAAAAGGTGTTAGAACTGCAGTTGGGTTTGTCTGTGACTATTCATTTTCTTCCACAGGATGCAGTGATAGCAGTTAAGTCAATTTACAAGTACAAATAGTCTTTGCAAATAGTGTCTTTTGCTGTTCAAAGTGAGTAGTGTCTCTGCATTTTCCTGTTCAGTTAGTTATTTCATCTTGTGCCAGGACTTGCTAGGTTACTTAGTCTTGCATTTGGAAATTATGATCAACCTGTTGATTTAAATCAAGTCCAGGCTCCTTGGAAGGACATTTCATAATCTTGCCCTTGTGTTTGTTCAAGTTCACAGTGTGTGCTGTTCAGTATTCAGCAGGGAGACTTTCCGTGTTTGGAGCAGCAGGCAAATGCCTGCACTTGGTTTTGTTTGCATTGCTGAGGTCCATCCTGAAAGATGAGTGTTTTAGCATGACACCGTTCACTCTGCAGTGTGTGGATGTATTGACTGTGGCCATGTCTGCTCTCTAGCTGTTTCAGAGTGCTGACGGAGCTGAGCTGACAGCCAAGCCAAAGAGAAGCTTCTACGCAGCGCGAGATCTGTACAAGTACCGACACCAGTATCCAGTAAGAGTATTTCATGGCTTTAAATGGTATTTTTAGTAGAAGCCAGCACCCAACCCAAACATTCCTGGCTCTGTGTGATGCCTAATAAATATGAGAAATGGGAATAAAAGAGCTGATGCAGAGGCCCAACGTGTGCCAGCGGAAGAGGAGCAAAACTAGCTCAGCATCTTGTTATCCCAGGTGTACCTGCAAACACGGGAGATGTGTAAGCCTGGGAGCAGTGGTAGAGCCCAGGAAAAGGTTTGTGCCTTGAACATCGATGAGGGTAGAGCTTGGACTTTTTATTTGTCCCTCAGGTTCGTTGAGACTGAAGTCAAGGTGCTGCTGTGCTTGCTCCTCTGACCTCTGCCTCAGTAGGAGAAGGGGACAACTTGCAGATCCTTAAACTGAGTCTTTTAAGCACATGAGTAAAACTCTGATTCCTCAAACTCTGGATTTTTGTACCCAGATTATTCAAAGGGTACACTGTTGCTGTCTGGATACTCTTGGTAGGTTTTTGTAGGCTAATAACATTTATTTCCTGTCTTTTAGCAGAACTTCAAAGATCTTCGCTACCAAAATGACTTGTGCAACCTCCGCTTCTACAAAAACAAGATCCCATTTAAACCTGATGGTGAGTAACCTGGGGCAGGAGTAGTGATAGCAGCAGGAATGCTCACTAACAGCAGAACAGAGTGAAGCTGTGGGGCTGACAAATCCAAGGTGTGTAGTTAGCTGTTGTATGACTTGACCCTCCCGTGCTGGAGTAGCAGGCTGTGCTTAAACCAGAGCCAGCTGTTGCTCTAGGGAGCTGGTGCTTCCCTCAGTGTTCTCAGCATGATGGAGTTCAGGGTGTTGTTTGTACCACTGCTTCACAGCTGTGGCACTGCCTTTTATTAAACAAAGATAAAGCTGTTCCAGTGTGCTGCACAAACTCTTGCTGCAGCAACAGGAGTGGCAGGGATCAGGGTGTTACCCTAGCACTGTGGAGAGGAAAAAGAATGTGTTGTAACTACCTCTTGTGAGATTATGATGAAAGCAATAGAAAACTTCTCCCTAGTCCCCAGTGGTTCTGGTAGTGGATCAGGAACCTCACACACAGGGTTCTGCACAAACACAGGAGGAGCTGCAAGAGGACAAACCCTGCTCTAGAGAGTGTGCAGAGAAAGCATGAGAGGCAAGAAGGTAGCAGACAGATAAGGAAGCAGGAGACAGTAAAACAGTCTTGGTTAGGATGATAGCAGTCTGGTCACAGGAGAGCTTAGCCATTGGCAAAAACAAACAAAATTGCAGGCCAAAAGTAAGCTTTTGAGAGTTATAAAAGAATGATGAGGCTACTTTGAAGGTGTTTGCAGGAAGATCCTGTCAGCACAAGAGCAGCTTGGGAGGAAATACCTGAAGTACACTTTGGAATACAGAAGAGTGAGAGGTGTAGGCTGCCACTGAGGCAGGGTCCTGGCAGGGGCAGGGTCCTAAGACAGTAATAATACCCTCAGGAAATGAGAAAAACAAGTCAGGTTACGTGGAAGAAAGATAAGACCTCTGGTTTAATGAACTCGAGCTTTATCTAGATATCCACAGCCAGTTGCTGTGTTTTTAGCCTCTCGGGAGGAAGAGTTAGATCTGCAAATTACCAGTACAGAGGTAGCAAGTTCAGGAGATGTTACACAGAGAACAGGTGGAGCATGTGAACCCCACAAGTGTTCTGAGACCTCTACAAGCTGAAGGTCTCACTTGCTGAGCATGACCTGAGAACCCAAGGTCAAACTCAAAGCAGAGGCAGCAGGAGAGCTCACTGAGAGAGACTGCAAGAGTAGTGTTACTTGCAGCTGGGGAGGTTCCTTCCTGGACTGGGAGATGCCTTGAAAGGCATTGTTCTGCTGAGATGCTGGTGTATGTGCAGAGCTCTGTCATGTTAGAGCACTGACAGGTGATTCACCATGCAGTGCTTTATGTAAGTGCTTTGTTCCTTAGAGTCAGACTGAGGACTTCTGGAGAAGTGTACTTTACAGAGCTTATTGTCACATATCCTCTGCTAAGTAAGTCAGCAGAAGTCAGTTCATTTGTTATATTGAAATCTGATCAATCTCTTGCTTTTAATTAAGTTTTAGTAGCTCAGCCTGTTTTAAATGGAAACGAATTAATCAGTGGCTGTGACAGGCCTTGTTTCACATGGCACCTGGAAGAGAGTTGCAGTGTGTGCTCTGGCTCTCTGCTCCCAAGGCACGTGCTTGCTGGAGCTGAGTGCTGCTTTGGGTGGCCACCTGACAGTGTTCTCATTGTTTTCATGCAGGGGTTTACATTGAGGAAGTCTTGAATAAATGGAAAGGAGACTATGAAAAGCTGGAGCACAATCACACCTACATACAGTGGTTGGTCACTTATTACCTGTTTCAGAGCACTCATTTGATTTGTGTCCCTGTACTGTGAGCTGTAATGCACTTTTTCTGTTCACAGGCTTTTCCCCCTGAGGGAGCAAGGTCTGAACTTCTATGCTAAAGAATTAACTACATATGAAATTGAGGTAACACAAGTTGAGCTCAGTACAAACCATCAGGTTAATTGTGATGCCTAATTGCTTTCTGTTATGTGGAGTTGTTCTGTACAGTGCAGAAGTACTTGCTTTAGTGCCACTCTGGAACTCTGGATCTATTCTTTGTTTATTAGGAATTCAAGAAAACAAAAGAAGCAATTAGAAGATTCCTTTTGGCTTACAAAATGATGTTAGAGTTTTTTGGAATAAAGCTAATTGATAAAACCGGAAATGTAGCACGAGCTGCTAACTGGCAAGAGAGATTCCAGCATTTGAATGAGTAAGTAATGACCAGCACTCCACTCTCAGGAACTGCCACAGAATCTCTTGAGCTTTTGTTTTGTTGTTGTTAATAAGAGAAAGGGAAGTTGTATCTTCCAGAGATTGGCAGGACAGAGAGCTAGCCAGTGCCTGGTTTGTGTGTGTCTGTGTGCATTCCTCCTTCCCCTCCCAGCCACGAGCAGTCTAGCTGGCACCACTGCATGCTCTGGACATACAACTCCAGGTGCTGCTGACAGAGATCACAGCTCCAAGTCAATTTGTCATGTACTGAACACATTTTCCCCTGATCCCAAAGCACTGCTTCTCACTTGGAGAGAACAAGTGGCTTACCTCTGTGTTCACAGTGCCTTTGGAGGGAAATCAGTCTCCACAGCTGTATGGAAGCTAAACAGCAAGGTTTAGCTCCCTCCCCAAAGCGTGAAATGTTAACTCTTGAATTGCAGTGCTCAGCTGGAGAGGTTCAGAACATGCCTGAAGTCAAACTCCAGTCCAGCTTTCAGCAAATCCCATCTGTTGCTGTTCACTAGCATTGTGCAGAGCACTGCTTTTCACTGGATTTTGTCCCATCTGGATTAATTGTGTCAAAACCTCTTTTCAAATCCTGTCATCACTTTCCTGTTACCTCTGGCCTGAGAACTGAAGGTTGTTTAATGGCAGTATTTTGTTCTCCCATCCAAATGAGAGCTTGTAGGTAGAATTGCTGGTGGATACTTCCTGGTGAATGGTGGGAATGTTTCCAAATGAATTTACTTTAATATCCTCTGGCCTAGAGTGGATGTGGGCTAGACTCAGGGCAGAGATGAAACAGGCCTCACCAGAATCAGTAGAGGCTTGGATGTTCTGCCTCAGCCTGTTTCTCATTCCAAAAAAGATGATGAAAATCTGAGCAGTGACTGTGGAAATCACCCACTCATTCTCACTCTCACCTAGCAAAGGAGGTGCCAGCAAGCTCCAGCAGCTCTCAGAAATGAAAGTGCAGCAAAGCTGAGGTACACACCTGGAGTGATGAAAAGGAGTGAGAAATTGCAGTTTCAGCTCTGTTTCTGTAAGGTTTGGGGGTTGTTTCCTGATTCAATGGAGTGTTTTCTCCCTTCCCAAGGTCTCAACACAACTACTTGAGAATCACTCGAATCCTCAAAAGCCTTGGTGAGCTTGGATATGAGAGCTTCAAATCTCCTCTGGTGAAATTCATTCTCCAGGAAGCCCTGGTGGAAGATACCATCCCCAACATCAAGCAGAGTGCTCTGGAGTACTTTGTGTATACTATCAGAGACCGAAGAGAAAGGAGGAAACTCCTGAGGTTTGCCCAGCAACATTACACACCCTCAGAGCATTTTATCTGGGGACCCCCAAGAAAACAGAAGTCAGAGGGAGGCAAAACAAGTAAAAAGCCAGCATCACCAATTTCTATTCACAGTACTTACATTTCAAAGCATAAGAAACCAAAAGAGCCCAAGAATGCATCAGCAAGTGGAAGCTCAGCTGGTAAACCGACTGAAGAAAAGAAAGTAGAACTGACAAAACAGGGGACAGAAAATGATCAGGATGAACAGGAAATAAACTGTGATGCTGTTAGGCAGAACAGTGAAAAGAACAGTGATACTGACAACAGTCAGCTTCCAAAATCAGAGGAAACCCATGATACTTCAGACAGAAAGGAGGATGATGCTTATTCCAAAAAAGATGATGAAAATCTGAACAGTGACTGTGGAAATCACCCAGGCACTGGAGAGAAAAATGTATGTGACACTGAGAATTCCTTGAGTGCCACATCAGCAAATCCCCAGGATCCCCTTGATAAGGATGTGTTTTCAGGGGAGACCACCATAAAACCCAAGGATGAGCTCAAATCATGAGTCCGAGGTTAAAAATCATTGTTTCCTATTGAATGAGGCAAATGATTCCTTGCTGCTTCATTTGGGGTGATGTTTCCATCCAGTGTAGTATAAAGTGTCCATGAGACTATACTTGTTCAATGCTTCAGGTTAGGCTTCTGTTAGGGGAATGAGTTTTGCTGTTCCCAGCCTCAGTTTATCAGCAGTCAGCCAGGTGTGGCTCTTCAGAACACTGGTGTATTTTCAAAGCTGAGACATCCAGTATCTTTTCCAGATAGCTGGCACAGAAAAGTTTATCCATTTTTTGCCATTAAATTCATCCAATATTTTTTTAAACAAAACCAAACATCCCTTACTAGAAAGCTTTGGAACATCAGCATTTTTAAGTTCCTTTCTAAATGCTTGAAGTGTTGCTTTCCTTTTGTGAACTGACTAGAAATGATTTTTAGAGCAGGTTTTTTCCCTTGTGGCTGTTTTCTTTCAGGAGTTACCTGTGTTCCTCTCTAATGGCAGTATTTGCACAGCATCTTTTCCCTCAGAGGAGCATCCTTGTCAGAGTTAGCACCAGGTAGCAACATGTTCTATGCAGCTGGGTATCACTAAACATCCAAGAGAGGTTTAGCTTACAGTGAAGCTGTATCCACAGCTTTTGGGTACAGGAGAGCTTGCTGCTGAAGTCTTGAGTGCCTAACCATGCCAACTTAACAGCATTGATTTTAGGTAGTTATTTCTTCAGTGGCATAGGGAAGATGTATCCCCTGTTTATGAGGAACATAGTTACCAAGAGTATTCAGTTTATGGACTTCAGTACTTAAAGGTTAAACACTTGAAAGAAAAATGCATCATGTTCAAGTGAAATAAGGGGTGCTGGGGCTGGCAGTGTATGTACACTGTCATTTGGTCAAACTTCAAGGACCTTCAGCTCTTTCATCTACTGAAAAACAAAAAAGGAGAGAGAAATCTTGCTCTAATTTTAAATCAGAAAGCTCTTGAGATCTGCATCCCAAAGATTTCTCTGCAGTAATTAGTGTAATTTTGATGGATGATCCAATAAGGTAAGTCAAGGGAGATTTGGATTGAAATGGAGAACAGCTCTTGTTTATTTCTAAATAAAATTTACATAGATCTGTTTAATTGGATTTTTTTTTTACACCTTTCTTTTCCTGACAGTTGTGATGCTAGTGATAACAAGTGATAGCAAGATACAGATATATGTTAAGGTGCAAATTAACTCCTGTCACACCAGGCTGTTACAGGTAACACAGATTGGATTTCCTTGACAAAAGCTGTGTTTGTGGATAGGATGCAACTGTGTGAAGTAAGTTTTGCCGTTAATGGAAGTGTGTCAGTGTGATGCTAATGATACAGTGTCCTAAGAACTGCCAGTGTGGATCAGCAGCAGAGATGTTTGTAGCCTTGCACCCTGCCTCCAGCACTGGCCACCAACAGATGGGGTGAAACAGGGGACAGAGAAGGTGACCCCACCTTTCTCCACAGAGAGTTCCAGGTGTGCCCTCGTGGTTGCATTCAGCCTCCACAGTCCTTGTGCATGTGAGCTCCATGCTTTAGTTCTGTCTTGTGTGGAAAAAATACCCTCTGGTTTGTCTCAGATCTGTTCACTCAGGGCTTGCTAGTGCCCTTGGACACAGCTCCTGCAAGCACTGCAGGATGAGCAGTAGTCCAGTTCAAGTCAGTTTGCAACTGCTCTGGGAGATTCCAGTGATAAAAAACCTGCTTAGGCAGCAAATGTCCTGTTTCTGTCCTTAGGCAGATGATACCTGCTCAGGCAGAAAACCTGTCCTCTTCTGGTGACAATGTTATCTTACTTGTCCCCTCTGAGTACATTTTTACATGTAAAGACTTTTCTGAGAAGTGTTAAAAGTCAGGCTGCAAGTGCAGAACAGATGTTGCTGTTGTTAGCACATAAAGCCAAGATCACTCAAGGGCCAGAGCTCTTCCCAGCCCACACCTGAGTGAGGTATCTCTGGCTCTGGAGACACCAGCAGCAGTGCCTGGGACTCTGATCATGTAGAAGACACAAGTACTGAGTGTGAGAAGCACACTCTTGTTTCCACGCTGGTGCCAGACTTTGCTGTGTGTGCCCAGTTCCAGTGGTACTTGGGTGACTGCTCAGAAGGGGCTGTGGGGGCCAGGGGCAGCCTGCCCTGCATTCATCTGATGCTCAGCAGCACAGCTAAGCACTGGCAGGGCTGAGGTGCACTTCTCCAAGGGGATGTGACTTGTGTCTCTGTGCTCTCTATCTCCTCTGCTCCTCCCACAGCCCAGGCTCTGGAGCAGACTGACTTGAGACACTGGGGAAAGCAAGAGTTTATGTTAATACATGCCATACCAAAAGGACTCCTAAAACAGTTCAGAAAGGAGAGGGATCAGTTAAACAGAGACCTGCTGTGGCTTTACTCTTTTATTCACCTTCCTTTTCAAAAGCATTGGACAGTTTGCTCTAAAGTAAGAAACATGTTTTTCTGAAGGAAGTCTGAAACTCATCACTGTTGAGTTCTGCCATACTGTGGCCTGCTTATCAGCTAAAGACTATTGTGAAATATACTGAATGTATTTACTACTGTGGCTAACTGTGAAAATCACTGTGTTGCAGTAAAAAAAGGTTATGGCACTTCTATTTTGGGATCTGCTGAAGCATGTTTGCTCTCCATAAATTGCTTTTTTTCTGTGTTTTAACCTTGTCCATGGTTGTTTGCCCTTTATGCAGTTGGAGTTCAGCAACAGATGATTATAGTTTTGCACTGATGAAATCTGGAAGTACTATGGACCTCATTGTTCAAATGTGTTCCAAGAAAAAATGCAGTGAAAATTAAGAAACCAACCAAACCCCAATGACTTTTCCTGGCAAAAGGAAGCAGCTCCATGTCAGTGTGTCTGCCTGGTCCTGCTCTCTGCTCCGTGTCCTCTGCAGTGTTTGGTTGCAGAATGTCCTGCATGTGTGGTAGCACCAGTACCATCTGTGTGTGGTAGGAGTGGTAACCAGTTCCTGGACTTGTCATGCACTGTAAAGATCTATTTTATAACCTGTAACTGTATGGCAGTGTCATGCCAAAACAAAAATAATTGTATAGACATCCAAAGCAATAGTTTGGATAGTTTGTGTTGCTTACTGCTCTATTTTAAATCCTTTGTAAAATGAGATACTTGGATTTCCTTTCAGGTAAATATATTTTTAATAACAGCAGCCAAACCCTCTGAACTAATAAAGCTCCTTCACTTAGCAGCATTGTTTTAGCAACATGTACAAATAGTTTTGTCTAGCTCCTAATGATGTGTAATTGCTGTCAGTGCTTGTTTGTGTAGTCTTCTGTAGTTGTGTTAACACTTAAAGGAGGGGATTAAAGGCTCTGGTCCTCCCTCTATGTTATCAGTGCCAAACCCACCACAGACAGCAGAGGAGAGAGGGAGGGCCCAAAGTGAGCTCTAAGGAAAGTTTGTTGGTTTCCAATTTCAGAAGAAAATACACAAAGAGAACTGTTAAAGGGTAAAATACCCACTGTGATCCTCAGACACCTCTGAGCAGTGCAAGCAGCTGGCTGCTGCCTCTTCAGCTTAGCAGGGAAACTTCAGCCTGCTCCTTGTTCTTGTCCTGTGCTGAAGCTGTGGAGATGCATGGCTCCAGCTGCTTCCCCCCACTTCTCTAGGAAGCTATTCCTCAGGTGGGACTGCAGATCTCTAGCTCTGTAAAGAGCCCAGAAGGTCTGGAGAGGGTTTGCTGTTCTCACACAGTTGTGGTCAGAGGGAGCAGAAGCAGGTGCTCTGTACCTGCAAGGAGGGCTTCAGCAGTGGGCCATGTCTGGAAGGAAGCTTGGGGTTGGGGTTGGCTGGGGTTGGGCTGTGGGGCAGTAGCAGAACGTGTCTGTGTGTTGGGTTTCCCCAGGAAGTCCAGTCCCAGCTCCCTGAGGCAGCTGTGATGGATGATGTGCTCCTTGGCAGAGGCTGGCTGTCCTCTGCTGCCCTTGGGGCATCAGCTTCACAACTGAAGGGCTGTGGCCTGTATGGAGACCCTTGGGTTTGCTCCTGGTGGTTGTTCCAGCAGCTCCAGACATACCTGCAGTAAGAAGCTCGTTCCAGGGTGGGCACAGACCCTTGTGGGTGCCCAGAGCCACTGCTGGAGTTTTCTTGAGGCTCATGACAAGGGTAAGAGCATAAACTGCTGCCCCACACCTAGCTGGCCCTAGTTAAATGAAGAGAAACCAGCTTCTGGGGGAGGTGGAGCAAGGAGAGCTGGGAAGCAGTTTAGTTATGCATGGAGCAGCGGTGGAGACAGCTGAAATCAATCTGAACTACCTCTGTTGTTCAGGGAGTTGCACTGCAAGGGTTTGTGTTTTGCTGAAATATTTTTCTGAGAGCTGTGCCATAAAACTGGGATGAGAATGGTTTATTTGATGTATGTGGATGATCTCCAGCAAGCCTGAAATGTTTATAACAGTCAAGTTAATTGCAGAAATGTGATTTAGCTAACAAAACCTGGGAATATTCTTCTGAAAATTACATTTTAATAGATTTATTTTGCTTTCTTTGTCTGGACTGGGTAATAAACTGGAAGATGAATTTTAAACATCCTTACTCCCTCGGGTCAAAGAGGCCAAGCATGGTGGGGTTGGGGCAATCCCAAGCAGCAAGACAGGCTGGGCAGGGGATGGGTTTGAGAGCAGCTCTCAGGAGGACTTGGAGGTGCTGGCAGAAGCTCACCATGAGCTGGCCACATGTGCTTGCAGCCTCAGCTGTGGCACTGGTGGCCAGGGCCTTGCTGTGCACCCAGGGGCTTCTCGAGCTGCCCAGCTGCAGAGTCTTGCAGCATGCTCCGGCAGCTCAGACCTTTCCGTGTGTCCATCTGCATCTCAGGGGCTGAGCTCAGAGATGGAAATGTCTTCCAAGAGTTCTCCCTATGAAAAACCAATTTAAGAACGTTTAATTGGCCCCAGGTATTTGCCTTAACTGATAAACTTTTGGCATGCTTTTAATCTATTTTGATCTAGTATATGCAATGCATTCTAAGTTTTTGCAGGCAATATTCTACAGACATGGTAATTTCAAGGCTTACTGAATGTAGGAAGAGCATTTAAAATTCAGCTAGCTTTCTATTTTTATTTAATGTATAAATCAGACATAATTCATGCACAGTTCCTTCCAGGTTTAGACATTTATTGAGCACTGTGTATGGTTATAAACATTTGATGGCAGCTGTTTCAAATTTCAGACTAGAAATAGAAAAAAAAAAAAAGAAGAAACCTCACATTTTCACTTCTCCAATTTCCTTTGAAGGCTTAAACAAGGAAGTTTCTAATTTTCTGCTTCCAAATTGGCAGCTGGAACCAGGACATGGGATCTTCAGCCCCACGTGAGCCCCTCAGGCACTTGGGGCCAAATCTCTGCTATTTTGTTAACTAAAAATGCAGAAACATAGTAGAATTTCCCAAAGCTACAAGGCACCTAATGATAGAAATGAGGCTGATAGAGAACCAGGAGGAGCTGGGGCAGAGGAACCTCATGAAGTTCAACAAGAGCAGGGTAGGTGGACTAACGAGGAACCTTTCCCTTCTATTTCAACTGGGACAAGGGATAAGTGTTTAAAATCACAGAGACAGCTGAGATGGGCCTGGTAGGAAACAAGGCACACACACACACAAAAAGGTGTTGGGGTCAGTGGCCACTCTGAATGGCATCTGTACCAATGCACGCAGTATGAGCACCAAACAAGGGGAGCCTGAAGCCATGATGCAGCAGGAAAGCTATGACATAGTGGCCATCCCAGAAATGTGATGGGATACCTCACACGACTGGAGTGCCACAATCAATGGCTACAAGCTCTTCTAGAGGGACAGACAGGGAAGGAGAGGTGGTGGGGTGGCCCTGTATGTTAAGGAATGTTATGAAAGCTCTGAATTTGAGCACAGTGATGATGAGATTGAGAGTGTTTGGATTAGGTTAAGGGTCAACAAAGCTGATATTGCTGTGGGGGTCTGCTACAGACCTCCCAACCAGAGCAGTGAGGTAGATGAAACTTTCTATAAGCAATTGGAAGAAATCTCACGGTCACTTGCAGTTGTTCTTGTGGGAGACTTTAACCTGCCAGCTATCTGCTGGAACTACAACACAGCAGAGAAGGAACAATCCAGGAGGTTCCTGGAATGTGTAGAGGATACTCTACACATGTGACAGCTGGATGAACAGGAGCCAGCAGTGTGCCCAGGTGGCCAAGAAGGCCAATGGCATCCTGGCCTGGAGCAGGAACAGTGTTGGCAGCAGGAGCAGGGAGGTGATCGTGCCCCTTTACTCAGCTTTGGGGAGGCCTCACCTCCAGTACTGCATCCAGTTTTGGGCTCCTCACTACAAGAGGGACATTGAAGAATTAGTATAAACTCAGCTGAAGCCCAGGAGTCGTCTCTTTCCACAGGTGAAAACTGGGATGCTGCTGAGAGCCTCAGGTCACTATATGAAAAATAATACTCAATTTCTGAGGTGAAAGATCCTTTGATTTTCTGCCTCAAACCTGCTTTGCCTCTATCTTTCTTGTGTATCTAGAATGAAAGCTGCAAACACCTCAGGAGGAGTGGGTGATGGATGGCTTGTAAAGAAAGGCAACGGGGCCACAGGAAGCTGATGAGATGCTTTCAGTGGAAGCCAAGCTGCAGGATAAGAAAGGCAATTCACAAGTGTGGAACAGCTGGCAGCTCCAACCCACACCATCTGGGTTTGTGTGGGTTGATAATATTTATTGTCACTAGCTCTGAGAGGAATAGGAATGGAGCTGGCTGTCAGTGCAGGGCCTTGTGCGCGGAGCCTTGGCAGGGATGGAGCAGGGCGAGCAGCAGCAGCCAGCTGGCCAGGAGCTGGCACTTCCCTGGGCATACTGGCTGCATGGAAATAGAGCAGGAGGTTTTTCAGTCAGGCAAGGGAAGCCCTGCTGAGAATGGCATTTCAGAGCCATCATCTGCAGAGGGGAGGCAGAGGACTGCCAGCTCTCCATTATATTCTGGAGCTTGTGAGAGCCAAGCCATCCTTCCCTTAAAACCTGAGCATTAATAGGTGTGGGATTGCTTGAGAATCTTAGGCTTGTGTTTGAAAGAAGTCTTCTGGAGTCTTGTGATTAAGGAAATGACTGTGACCTGCCCCTGCCTGACAGCCACAGAGAGTGGAACAAGCCCTGAAGGCATTTTCCTACATCACAGAATCACTGAGTTTGGAAGAGACCTCTAAGATCCTCAGTCAAACCCTCTAAGGTCATCAATCAGACCCTCTCCTTTGAGCCTTGGGGTTCACATTCGGGGTTCACTTGCACATTCTGGAATGTGTTTCATCAAAAACAGGATTCCATGCACGTTTTCCCTTTTGGTTTGAGTTCCACAGTGGTCATGGCTGTGATCTCCCTGAGGTTTGCTGCTGGCTTGACAGAGAAATGCCACTTAATGCCTTCACAAAGTATGTGCAAGGCCAGGACAAGGTATGATATTTTTAAGCAGGAGCCCTGCAGAAAGCAGCTGAACAATAACCATGCTAATGGCCCTGAGTGTGCCAGTGTCAATATGTTATTGCACTGCATGAGGAAATCAATGGCATTAAAAAAATCATAGCAATCCTAAGGACAGAGCCAACTGAAGAGTGCTGTTTACTGACCAATTTTCCACTCTTCCTGTTTAAAATTAATGAATATTTAAAGAGGAGACTAATTTGATTTCCCTGAAACCTGCCCAGATTCATTAGCACAGCAGGTAAAAACACAAAATACCTATTGGAGTGCTTTGTTCTTCAGGAAAAGCTGCTCTGCCTCTGATGGGTGGGAGATGAGGAGTCAGTGATTATAATCACATTAACACCGTTTGTATCACTCCTGCTATTTCCCAGGCTAAACTCTGGCAAGTGAAAAATGGTTGCATCCCTATTTTTTAATGAGACTTCTGAGAGAACAATGTCCATGCTCTGTGGGGAGGCTGAAAACCCACACTGTTCTTCCAAAGCAGCCACAGCCCCCAGGGGAGGAGGGTGGCAGTGCCTGGAGGGGGCTGGAACAGGGACCCTCTGTGCAAGCCCTCCCTGCACACAGGCTGGAGATGAGACAGGGCAGTCCCTTGGCTGGGGGGGGCAAGGACTGGCAGAAAAGTCTGCTTATTATATTTTTTTTTTATTCCTGAATGTATTTAATTTACCTTTTCAACAAATTTTAAATCCTTTGTGAAGCACTCCAAGGGAGCAGAGCACAGTGTGAGACTTGTAATCAGCCTGAGCGGGCTGACAGAAAGCTGGCTCCCCTCGTCTCTGCCAGTGCTTTCCTTTATTCCAACCCCTCTGTTCACAACTGAAATCATAGGGAACGTGAGTGCTGACCTCTTGCAGCAGGGAGCAGAGAAAAGCACAGAGGAACCTGGGCAAAATACTTGAAGTAAAATCTGGATTGCAAAGCAGATGAGGGTCACCACTGCCCTGTGTACACCAATCGCTGTGTGTGCAGCACCTGTCTGTGGTCCCTTTGCAGGGGCTGGGCTTGGCTGACACAAGCTTCAAACCCATGTGCTGAGGTTTGTTTCTTTCCTTCCTTCTCCTCAGAACTGCAGCAGTGTGGGGTGTTTCACCATTGCAACGGATGAGGAGCAGCTGTGCTCCTTTACTTGCTAATCTCCCAAAGCAGGGACATCACTCGGGGTTTAACTGGCAGCACCCTGGTCCCACTGTAGGGCCCACGTCAGAAAAACTGACAAGGAGGACACACTGGCAAGGGAGTCTGGATGGAGCTGTCTGAGCAACTGATCTCCACACAGCGTTCTTGTAACTCCTGAAGACCAAAACCCCACACTTGCAGGAGCCAGGAGTGCATGGACTTCTTTACAGGATGCTCCTGTGCTCCTCTGAACATGGACTTGGAGCAGAGGAGCAACTGAATGGGAATTCCATGTGGAGAAAGCTCCTTCTGTTGCTGGGTGTATTACTAGGAGAAGTAAGGAGTGAGTGGGAGGTGATGCCTTGCTGGCTTGTGACTTTGCAGTTCTGTGGTGCTACACATCTTGACTAGTGTTCACCATTATAAGACAGGCACAGAAGCTAAAGTAGCTCTTCAGACACCCTGTGCATTCAGCTAGGGACCCCCCCAGAGCAGCCAGCCCTGCCTAGATGCCTGAGAGGCTGGAGCAATTGCCTCCTGGCTCTGTCTGTGGGCTGGAGAGAGAGCTACAGCTATTCTGTCAGACTAGACATCAACTGAACTTAGACAATTGGAATTCTGCTTTCAATGCCCATGACCTTCCAAGAGTGCTGAAATGCTGGAGGTGATAGAGAAATTATTTTGCAGCTACAGGAAAAGCCTTTAAGTGATATTCAAACAGAGATTGATGAGTTTAGTTTACCCAACAGACACTCAAGAAAAGACTTGATTGCAGTATAATTACCTGAGAGAAAAGAGGAGGTACTGAAAGATCCTTCAGTGATGAGGAGAAGACAGAAGGAATTGGTAGCTGGAGCCTAGAGCCAGTTGTGCTTGGTCTGAAAGCAGGCTGGGTGAATACTCTGGGAGCAACTTTGAGGGAAAGGGTGGTTCTCCATTTCCTGGCACTCTCAGGTTGGAACTCAGTGATTTCCTGCAGGACATGCTACACCGAAGTCCAAACTCCTGGGCTCAAAGCAAGGGTCAGTGGCTAGGAGCCACCTGCAGCCTGAGACCAAAGCCAGCAGCATGAAGGCATGAGTAGGATCACCAGAAACAGTCCATGTCCCTGGAATGGGTCGTTGGTTGCTCCTAGGATTTAAAGGCATGATGGATCTGGCCAGTTTCCTTTCTGACTCCTGCTTATCTGTTCTAGTGCCTGATTAAATATTGACAAGGTGGGAAAATCTCACCACCTCTGTGATGCTAGGAACAAAACATCTCAGATTAGAGTGTGAACAATGATGCCTAGCAACAGAAAAGCTGTGCAATGTGGACTGCTTTGGTTTCAGATTTCACTGATTAGTTTTGTTTTAACATATAAGATAAGGAGAAATAGCATTCCAGATGGTCAGATGTTATTTTCAATCTCTGTAATATGCTGTAAGACTTCATTCTGTAGAGCAATGCCCTATTGCATTTCACTTGCTCCTCAGCAGATGTAGATGTGATTATTTCTGCTACTTCACAGCAATAATCCCTTTTCTGTGTGGTGTGTGGAAGCATAGTATGTAGGCACGCTCCCTACCACCTTACCTCAGCTCCATTTCTCCTGTCCCTTATCCTCACACTACATCCATTCCTCCCTCACTCACTGTTCATCCAGTGTGTGAGCTGAGCCCTGCAGCCAGGAGCAGTCTGAGGCAGAAGCCACACAGTTTCTGCACAGCTGGATGTGCAGCTTCAAACTGCTCCCTTCTGCTCCCACCTCTAGCTCTTGTGCAGGTTATTGCCATCTTTACTTCTCTTTTTACTAACTCCATTTCAAAAGTTTGAATAGGAGATGAAACAAAGAAACCAGAATCCATAAAACTTGACTGCTTTATTGTGAATGGCAAGCCCTAGTCTAGAGTGGAGTGCCCAGAGTGAGGAGCAGCCTTTGGTGTCTGCTGTTCTGTACTCCTCCATCTGAAAAAATCATTGCAACAGACGTGTCTGCAGAGAGAAATCTTCTGTCTGTATTGTAGCTAAGCCTGTGCAGGGGGAAACAATGGAGTTTCCTTTGGTACAGCCCTGGGAAACAAGCAGGAGGCCTGTGGGCACCTCCTGTGATTGTCCCCAGGCAGTTATGATAGGTTAATCATCTTACTGTCTTCACAGTGAGCACTCCTCTGAAGTATCTCACTTGATAAGAAGGGGCAGGACATGGCTGAACAAATGACACATTCCTGAACAGAACACACCAAGACCTTTTCTTTTTCATAAAGAATATTCCCCTAAGCCTACACTTTGGACCACCCTCAAGATACACTTCTAGTTGTCCTAAATAATTGAGTTCTGTTGACATTTGGTTAGTTAGGATGTTATTTTCTGGTGCTGAAGTAAATTGCTCTAGGATTTTAAAATTGCATTGGCTACAGCTTTCATCAGCAAGAAAATGTCAGCCCTTAGGAGCTGAGCAGCCACCAGCAGGAATTGTCACCAGGCTCTAGTTAAAGAGAGCACTCACAGAGCAGCATCTGCACTCAAGAGAGATTAGGGAGGTTTAGGAGCTTACTGTGTGGATGTGGAGAACAAACATCAGCTCCTTTCCACAGCACCTCCAGAGTCTTGCCCCTCACTAAGCCCCTCCAAAGCTGTTTGCTAGGCAGGTTCTCCTCTCAGGGCTCCCTGAATCCTCTAATCACCTGAAAAAGGACTTACAAGCACAACACCTTGTCAAGCTAATTGTTCTTCAGCTATATTAGTTTCTCCAATAAAAGAGACCTTTCCCTATAAACTGTGCTTCACTTAATCACAGGTTGGAGCTGGAAATCCCTCTGTGCTTCGGCACTTACATGCAAAGTCACTGGAAGAGAAAGCACAGGGATTAATTAGCCTTAAGAAAAAGGCATGGTGTGCCTGGGAAATTGTTCATCCAGTGAGCAGAGCTGCTCAGTGAAAAGGCAAAACTGAAGGAATTAAAACTATCCAAAATAAGTAAATTGTAGAGGAGCTCTGCCAAGATTCTTGTGGTTTCTCTTTATTGATGTGTTTGGTAGCACATGGCTGTGTTTTGACATAGCTTGAGGAATGCTAAGCCCTCAGCAAGGCTAGGAAGTCAACCTGCCATTTGGCTCTGGTGGTAAAAAATCCTCTGGAGAGCTCTGTCAGCTGCTGCTCATGTTTCCCTGTTCCCATTAAACAGAAAGTACAAAGTAAAGAGCAAGTCTGCAGACCAGTCCCAGGTGGTTTTCATGTTCTTAGCCAAAGAAGGTAGGGAGCTTTGATGCCTCTCCCTGTCTTTGGCTGTTCCAGTGAATAGGGATTAGTAAGGGGTTACAGATCAGTGCTGTGAAGCTGATGTCAGGAAGAGTAAGCAGTGTGTCCATTATTCCAATGGGACATCAACTCAACGTGTTACCATCACAGGGACAGTGGCAGCAGCAGCAGGGAGTTTGAGGGAAGATGAGGAGATTTGATTTTCCTCAGTTAAGCCTAGGGTTAGATATCACAGGGGAGATGTCAAGTATTGGTCAGAGCTCAGTGAAGTGGGTAAGTGAAATTCCAGTTCTGAATTGCAGTGAGCTGCAGAGAGAAAACTGTATCCCAAATGTGGCTGGAAAGCCAAAGTTCTGGCTAATCATGGAGAGCTTAAAGGAGGACAATATGTCCTTAATTTGCATAGAAAGCATCCAGTATAACAGTGATCAAAGTGGAGAACAAGGGTAGGGGTTTTTGTGAAGATACCAACTTTCCAGGTAGGCTCATGTTTTAATAGGCCTTACTAATGCTTAATTACAGCTAGGTCTTTATGAAGGAACTCAAGGAGAGTGCTCTGTGATTCTTCACAGTGGAACAATATAATTATTGTAAATCAACTCAGCATCTTCGTCCTTCTCTCATCCTACAAAAGGACTCAAAAGTTACATAGCTGATAAGCTATTGTTCCAGAAACCAAAGCTAGATAAAATGCAGGACAAGTTTAAAGTAAGGCTACAATTAAATGAGTAAAAACCTGGTGCTATAACAATCTTTGATGAAGGAAATGAAGGAACCAGAGGTTCCCAAGATTGTAACATGTAATTATTGCTAATAACCAAGTTTTAATGTACCACTTTTGAGCTTAAAAGCTCCCAAAATGTCTTAGAGACTCTGTTGTGAAGGTATGCTTTCAAGAGCTCCATTGTGAGCTTTTTACAGTTGGGCAAAGTAGTAGCAGTGCTTGCAAAATCACTGCTGTAAGCAGCAGGAGATGAGTGGGGAATCCATGGCCATTGAGGGAGCACAGAGCAGCTCTGCTCAGCCTTCAGTGCAGCCTCTGGATTTCATGGCTCATTGCTTCAGCTTCACTACTCTCCATCTCCTCAGTCCCCACTCCCTTCCCTGTCCTCCAGTGTCCCTCTTGTGTTATCTCATGTGATTTTTCCCAGACCCTTCCTATCAAAGGCCATGGCTAAGGCACCAAGATGGCATTTCCTCCCTCACAGAGCTGGCTTTCTGTGTTCCTGCCTCCCTTCAGTGTCAGTCTGTGAGCGCAGAGGGACCAGGCCTGATGGACCTGCTGAGCACTCCCTGGCTGAAGGACCCACAGCACCAGCACATCCCCTGCCAGCTGGGAAGAGTCTTTGTGCAAGGGACCTGTGGGAAAGCAATCTAGTCCTGGGGGAACACAGCCCAGCTCCACACCAACAGCTGGGGAAGGGAAAGTGAAGAACAGCAACTTCATTTCCTGGAGGGATTACTGAATGCAGAGGAATTGCCCAAACAGGAATTTGTCCTGGTTTCTTGCCTAGTAACTCTCCCTCTAGCTTCTCTGCCAGGTGCTGTGTACAGCTGGCCCAGAGTCACAGCTCTCAGCTCAAAGACAACACGACAGCTCCATCTCCCACCACAGGCAGAGAGCACTGGTGGCCTTGTGGGGAAAGACTAGGAAAACCTGTATTCTTAGTTTTCCTTGCAGGCACTTTACTGTCCTTGTGACTAGCACTGCTCAGGGACCTTATATGATTTACTTCATACGCTAAAAGTGTTCCAGGTATTGCTGCATTTTTGTTACTGAGGCTAATGGGCATGTGTCCTTCCCAGCTGTGCCACAGCCCAGACATACTCTGGCACGTGTTGAGAGAGCTTTTTTCTAAACACCCTTAATTGTCAGTGGCACAGTGGATCCAAGGTCCAAAGACTAAATCTGTTTTCTCCAAAATGGAGGAAAATCAGCTCAGCAGGACACTGCCAGCTGAGAGCTTCTGGACAGGAGAATGCTAGCAGGCTTGGCAATGTGTGGGCCTGCTAAAGCACTATATTTTGGTGGGGTTTTGTTTTCTTCAGTCTGGTTATTAATGCCAGCACTAACTTCAATTATCAGGTCTGTTAAATATCCTCTGCAGTTCCTAGTTCTGCATCACTTTAATGAGATGCAATTCTCATTAAAAAAAGCAAGTGCAGAACAAATGAAACAAACCAGATTGTGTATTAACACAAATATAGTGAAACTTCCTCCTCCTAGCCTTTCTACAGACTTCCACTGATGTCAGAAAGTTAGAATTTGTTTGGGTTTGCATTTCCCCATCATCTAGTGAACTGAGATGTGGCTTCAGGGCTGCATGAAATGCCATTTCTGAACTAAGCTGTCACTCACTGCTGCCCTGGGATTAAATTCACAGTTAACTATCTATGGCATGTAGTGCACAGACATGAGCCCACTCTTGTGAGGTGTTGAGAATCACTGATTTCAGTGGAAATTGAGGGCATATGAACTCACTGTGAACCTCCCCTTCTTGCTATCACATCCATCTTCATACCAGACCACCAAACCTGTGTCACCTCTGACTGGAGTCAAGATCAAACATGAACAGAAGATGACAAACGAAGGGCAAACTCGCCAGCTGAGCTCTCTGCAATGCTTTAGTGGGAATGCAAGGACAGGAAAATGTGTGGCAGACTGTGCCTGCCTTGTCTGACATGCTGGGAGTCATGAGTTTGGAGGTCTCTGGCTGGAGCTGCCATGGACATGCTGTGTGTCCAGGAATTAGTCTTTCTAACCTTCCCTCCTGTGAAAATCTGCAGTGTCAGGTGGATAGGGAGGATGAGTGCTGGCAGCAGGGCATCCCCACATCCTTCAGTGAGGGAGAGAAAGGGCAAGAATTGTGTATGAAAACGTGGAGACAGCTGTTTGAGGGACGTGCTCCACAAGTTCAAGGCCTTCTGACCTCATGAGCACATGAATACCTTGGTGGCAAAGGCCCTGCAGAGCTGAGAAGATGCCCTTTAACCTGTCAGAGGTTTCCAGAGGTGCAGGTGGAGAGGAAGAGCATGGTAGGGGTTGTAACCTCTCTATTAGCACTTTCTGATTTCTTGTAAAACCTTGTGTGTCATTGGATGTGCTTGTATCTGCAGAGCAGCTCCCAGTGATTTGGGGCTGCCTCTGCCTCTTGTACTGACAGGCAAGTGAAGAGAGAGGTCAGAGCTTGGTGGATGGCTGTGTCTGGGCAGGCCTGGAAGAATGAGAGTTTGCATAGCTGGATGATAAAGTACTCCTTCATTTATCAGGGAAATCTGAGACCAGAGTCATGGGGAGGAAGAATAAATATGGGTCTCTTGTGCTAGATATGGCTTCAACAGCATCACTTCAGTTATAGAAGTCAAGTAAGCAGCAGGAGATCACAAGGGCAGCAGGAAAAGGATCCACATGAGTCCTGATTTAGCAGTTCTGGCATTTTGATAGAGGATGCTTCATCTTTGTCATTGCTATGGGAATAAAGAGAAGGGGAAATACTAAGAGCTTCCTGAATTTCTTCTGATTAATCCCTTACATCTTTTCTTGTCTATTAGCAGGAGTTCAAAAATAACTGCTAGATGTGCCAGTCTGGCAACACAAAGGAATGATTGGAAGAAATTTACATCCTCATTAGCCAAACAATTTCTCTCATACTGCCTCCAGATCAGTCCTTTGTCAAACAGCTGGAAACAGTGGCAGTTACTGTGCAGAAACTGAGGCCAGGGAGAGCATCACCTCCTTAGAGAGTGGCCTCCTGTATCACCAGGCTGAACACTTTCCCCTCACTGCTCTTTGCAGTAAGCCCAGCATCTCGTTTTGATTACAGAGACTTTCCTAGATGCCTTCAGTTGTGATGTGAGTACAGTGAGAGAGGAAAGCCACCACTTTGGCATGGGCCAAAGTCTCTGCTCCTGTACCTGAGGATGTCTTGGCTGTGTGAAGATGTTTTCTTTGTGACTGGGCTAGCACACTGAATTATTCAGGTGTCTCAAAGGACTGTCTAGCCTTCATCAATATTTACCACTTCACCAGCATCATCCAAAGCTTCTGTCAGGAGGGAGCTCAGGATTATTTCCAGATCTTCACAAGGCTTTCAGCAGCAGTCAGCCTACTGGCAGCACTTGCAGGATGTTTGCCAGTGGTTCCCCACTGAAAACTAGAGCTTAAGATTTGACTGCTAGACAACATGGAATCCATCAAACTTCTCACAAAGAAACATCTAGTGCTGATCCAGTGTGTGATATTTCAGGTTTAATGATCTTCCCTGATGAAGCTTCCAGTGTATCTCTGGTGTGACTTTCTCTTGCCTCAACTTCCAGCTGTGTTTTTGTACAGTACTCAAGATCCTCCATTAGCAACATTTGCTTCCCTTTGTAGATACTTCTGAACTGAAAACAGACTTTTCCTTAACCTTCTTCTTGATAATCCAAATATATTGGCATTTTGAGTGCCTTGCTACAAGGCATGTCTTTCAATCCTTTAATCATTCCCAGGGCTTTCTTCTCTGACTTATGTCCAATTCCTCAGCCTGTCCCTTGAAGTATCGATGCCTAGCAGAAATTGCACTGCTGTCAGGTGTTTTTCATGCTTGATAGAGTTCTGCTTGGTCTGCCTCCTGCACCCAAAGTGTCTGCTGGTGCCACAACTATGGACATGGCCTGCAATCAACCTCCTGACAACCACTACCCATTTTTCAGAGCTTGTGTGGCTCCTCCAAATAAATCTCACCATCCCACATTCCTTTTATGTTGAAATATTGCTTCTGCTTGCCCACAGCAAGGCACATGTAGGTTATTTTTGCTCTCCTTTCTAAGCAATCCAGGTCTCTGACTGTGCATTTGTGTCACCTGAATGCTGTATCAGCAGTAAGGGCATATTTCCCTCTAGATCATTGATAAAAGGTACCTCTGAATAACATCAAGATACCACAGATGCCATCTCCCACTCTCACTGAGGCTCAGCTAATTGGCTGAAGGGGTCTCAAGTAGTTTAAGATCAGTTTATATCACCCTGCAGGACCACAGGGGCCTGGGGCACCAGGACTGGCCTGGTTCCCCTGGGAGCTGCCTTCTCCCTCACACCATGCCTGGCACAGGGCTGAGGTGCCCTCCAAGAAAGCCTGAGCTGGAGCCTTTGCAGCACACATCCATTAATAGATGCCAGTAAATGCCTGGGACAAGTTAGGAGGAGGTGTAATAAGGATAATAATGAATATTGCAAATAGCCAGGAGCCGTGACACGACTGCACTTTATTACAATGAAAGAGCTTTCTAATGAGGATGAAGTAGGCATCATTTAATCAGCTCCATTTTTCTTACCAAGCAGATTAGCCCACTGGGACAAACCTGCCTGTGTGCTTTAATAAAGCACATTATGGATGAGAATCATATTCAGTGATGTTGCAACCTATACATTCAAATGAAAAATGAGGGAAAGAAGGTTTGAAAGCTCCATCATCTACCCCATCTGGCAATGCAACCATGGATTTACTGGTTTTACCTAAGCACCCTAGCTGTTCCCCAAATCCTTGGTCCATCTTAAGGTCATGACAGCAAGACCAGCAGTCTGCAAAGAGGCATCACCACTGCACAGGGGAAGATATTAAAATAATGTATTCTTGTGTCTCTTGCTTGTTACTGGCTTACTGACACCTCATTCAGAAGAAAGCTAACAGGGCCCCACACAGCATAGGAAGAAAAGGGAAGGGAATAAAACTTTTCCTACAGCATAAAGAAAATCTACTTGGAGTTGCATAAGAAATGGAGGACACTTTGCAGTTTGAAGTTCTCAGCATCTCCCAGGGTTGTGCTGAAGCAGAGATGTCACTGTAAAACACAAAGTGCTTTGAGGGCAGATGGGCCAGCTTTGACTGGCTGTGTGGCAGAAGAATGACAGCTCTGTTCTAGTTAGGTATCTCACTCAAGTCTGTCAGAAATCCTGCTGCCTCTGCCCCAAAATGGGGTTTTCAGGAGACAAGGCAAAAATGTCTTTGCTTTAGTGCCTGTGAAAGGCTGTGATCTAAGAGCTCTTCCGAGGCTGTGATCCCTGCTACCTGGCTCCTGCTGATGTTGGTATTTGTACCAGGCAAAGCTGGGCTGAGCTAACTTCTGTCAGAGCTGCTAATGGTCCATTATATTATTTAAAGACTGCCACAGACTGTTTGTCTGGTGTTGTTAATTGGTTATATTTCATGTGCTGATCAGATCAAGCTAAAAAAAAAGGTCCTGTTTGTTCATTACCCCAACTCCCTGGGCTGGTCTCTTGCTTTAGCTAATCCTGTTAGAGCTGTGTCTTGGCAGAGGCACTTCTGGCAAGGGAAAGTCCAGAGACAGGACCAAGCTCTGTTTGTCCTGCCAAGGATGGTCTTGGCTGAGAGGACAAGGTTATTACAAACTCTACAAGCAGCCAGCAGAGTGCAAATGTCCATGGCACAGTTCTGCAGATAACTGGCTGGCTAGTGATGTTCTTCCTGGCACCAAGGGATCTGGGCTGTGCAGCATCCTCAGAACAGTATGTATGTGTGTGTGTGTGTGTGTATGTATGTATGTATATGTGTGTGTGTGTGTATGTGTGTGTATGTATAGATGTATATGTGTGTGTANTGTGTGTGTGTGTGTGTGTGTGTGTGTGTGTGTATGTGTGTATGTAATATGTAAAGAGTGGGAGACCCCACAGGGCTCCCACACTGTGACTGAGCACCAGAAGGTGTCTGTGGCCAGACCTGAAGTTCCAAAGGGAATGTGGGTGATTCCAGCAAGCAATCCAGGCAGACCCAGGAATTCTGTGGGTACCAACAAACCACCTTGCAACATACCAAGTAAAACTTGGCTGAAAAGAATGCAAGATCTTCACCTTAAATGCATTCAGAAGAATACAGCTTGTCCTCCCTCAACTGCCTCTGGCCACAGGGATCTGTGATTTTCTCCAGCAGCAGCTGGCTGGCAGCAGCCACCTCTCCTGACACCTCACTGCTCTCCAGAGGTGGCTGCAGACTCCTCTGCTCCACCAGCAAGTGTTCCTCAGTGCCTAGCAGTGCTCAGCAATTTCCTGAGTCCCCTGAGTCCCCTTGTAGCTCTCTGAGAACCTGCTGGTATCCCCAGAGCCAGCAGGTCAGTGGTTGGCTGTGCTGAGCTTGGTGTTTTGTTGGTGTTTGGGCAATTCAGCAGAAATCAAAGGCCATGCAGCACTTTTTCCTCCTATTCCTGTGCCAGTGCCCAGGAGAGCCCACAGCAGCTTGTTGGGCTTGTTGGTCTCTGGGCAGCCCCACGAGGTTTGTGGGTGGCCTGGCTGGCCAGGCACTCTGAGATGTCCCCATGTCCCCATGAGAGGCCTGCTGATGTCTCCAGCTGCTTCCCAGCATGGCAAAGACCTTCTGTAAGGAGCTGGGGGGATGGATGGATGGATGGATGGATGGATGGATGGATGGATGGATGGTACAACAGTGCCTTCCCATGTGTAGGGAGCAAGATGAATCCTCCCTTAAAACCCTTCATTTCCTTAGCCTCTGAGGAGTTATTGCCCTTCTCCAGATCTTGCTTCCTGTCTTCAGCAGATGGCTGAGGCTGCTAGCAAACTGGTTTCTGGTGTGTGTTTGACATGCAGGATTAACTTCTCCCTGGGGGTTGAAGCTGTTGGAAAAAGCTCTTTTTTCCCCCCCTTTAATATTTACTTCTCCTGATGTTCAAGTATTCTTTCTAATCAGTCTAATTATGTTACTTAGAGTAGACAAAGCCTGCTTTGTTAGCCTTCTACCTGACAGCACTCTGGGGGATTGCCTGGCAAAGCAGCATCCTTGTGCTACTCTGAGGTCTGTGAGCAGAACAGAAACATGATTCTTATGGATGGCTTCACTATTTGGATTACTTATAGTTACCATTTGTATCAGTTTTACAAATTTCAGTGTTTATTTTAGAATAAATATATCCTTAGTCCAACTTCATGTTTATTTTTACTCTTCCTGTAGAATACAATTAAAATCCCCATTTCTTCATCCAGCTTTTCTGAGTGTCTCTCCAGTGAGCCATGGATTCAACACCAGAGGTGGGGGAAACATTCTCTTCTGGTTTTACAAGAACCTGAGGAGTTGTCAGCAGAGAGAGAGGCTATACAGCCAATCTTCAACCAAAAGCAAGGCTGCAAGCAGAGGAACATCCATGGAGTGAGCCACACTGCCCAGGAAAGAGCCTGAATGGCACTGAGTGAGGTGACATCATTTCTGGGTGACACAAGCTCATAACAGAGAAACAAAACACAGTGAAGAATTCCCGAAGAATCTAACAGCACTGCCAAAAAGGTCATGTAATGAAAGATGAAACTGAGTGTAAGAGAGAGAGCTGCTGTTAAAGGAACTGATAGGAATGCCAGGCAGAAGGCAGGTGCCTCCACCTCAGGACTAGAGTACTCTAAATCAGATCTATCCAGGAGAGAACATGATCATCTCATGGATATCTCAAGAAGTTTCAGCAGAAAGCAAGCAAGCAGGTCAAATAAATGTTAAAGACAAAGAATAGTGCCAAATCAGGAGACCAAACACTGCTGCTGCAGGTCACTGAGGTGCCATTAACTAAGCCAGAAGGAGGTCTCTGGGGTGCATAGTTTGAGATACTCCAGGTCAAAGCATTACAGCTGAAAGAGGAGAAAAGAGTCATACCAGAAATATGCAAAGCATGTGTTCTTCCATGTGAGGAGAGCTTTTGAAGCTGTCTCAGACCAATGAGTGAGCAGCTAATGCAGAAAAGAGGATAGAACCTGAAGTCTGCCACTGATGCTTTCAAACTTAGGAGCAGCCACCCCTGTAGAAATCAGAAAATCCTCACAGATAATTCTTCTCAGTGCATCATGCAACTGTCATGTGGAATTCACTGCCCCAGCTCCTGAAAGGTCAGCAAGAGCTATGTCCTCCTGTGAGGAACAGAGCAAGTGGCTCTCCTGCTCCCCAGTGCCCTGCCACAGGACGGGGAGAGTCCCTGCAGCCTCTGCCAAGTGAGCTGCTGCTGTGTTCCAGGATGGAGAGTGCACCAGGCAGATCCTGCTTCCCATGGGGAGCACA
>VWZO01018707.1:2219-13902 GCA_013396975.1 Bucco capensis | reverse complement strand
TGGTTCTTGCCGTATTGTTGGGGCAAACCGGCGTGTCGCAGAGGCCACCAATTGAGAGGGTGGACCCAGTCAGCTTGCAGAGCTAAGAGCCGTCCAGCTGGCCTTGGACATTGCTGAGCGAGAGAAATGACCAAAGCTCTATCTCTACACTGACTCATGGATCGTNCTATCTCTACACTGACTCATGGATGGTGGCTAATGCTTTCTGGGGATGGCTAGACAGGTGGAAGAAGGCCAATTGGCAGCGGAAGGGAAAACCTATTTGGGCTTCCGAGACATGGCAAAACATCGCCACTCGGGTAGAGAAATCAGCTGTGAGAGTCCATCATGTGGATGCTCATGTGCCAAAGTGCCGGACTGAGGAGAAGCAATTAAATAATGCACAGGCTAACCGAGCTGCCCAAAGTGAAATTTCAGAGGTAGATCTAGACTGGCAGCACAAGGGAGAGCTGTTTCTAGCTCGATGGGCCCACAATGCTTCAGGTCACCAGGGAAGAGATGTCACCTACCAATGGGCATGGGACTGAGGGGTGGATTTAACTCTAGACTCCATCTCACAGGTCATTCATGACTGTGAGACATGCGCTGCCATCAAGCAGGCAAAAAGAGTGAAGTCCCTGTGGTATGGTCGTCGTTGGTCCAAATACAGGTGAGGCGAGGCATGGCAAATTGACTACATTACACTGCAACAGACCCGCCAGGGTAAACACTATGTGTTCACCATGGTGGAAGCAACAACTGACTGGCTCGAATCATATCTGGTGCCTCCTGCCACTGCCTGAAACACTATCTTGGTCCTAGAGAAACAAGTCCTGTGGCGACATGGCACACGGGAAAGAATTGAGTCAGACAATGGCACTCATTTCAAAAATGGGCTAATAACCACTTGGGCCAAAGAGCATGGTATGGAGTGGATATACCATATCCCCTATCATGCACCAGCCTCCAAGAAGGCTGAGAGATGCAATGGTCTCTTGAAAACCACGCTGAAGGCACTGGGTGGGGGAACTTTCAAAAACTGGGATCAGCACTTGGCGAAAGCTACGTGGCTGATCAACACCAGAGGCTCTGTCAATCAAGCTGGCCCTGCCCAATCTGAACCCCTGAAAACTGCTGATGGGGACAGAGTTCCTGTAGTACACCTGAAAGGTGTGCTGGGGAAAACTGTCTGGATCAACCCTGCCTTGAGCAAAGGCAAGACCATCTGTGGTCATAATGTGTCATAATGTGGACATAATGTGTCTGTTTGTGAACTTTTGGTGGGTGGTAGCCCTTTCCATCGGCTAAGCTGCACGGCCAGGAGCGGAGCCGGTGGCGGTGGGCTGGCACAGCGACCTGCACCCCCGCCTGGTGGTGCCTGCCAGGCATGGAGCTGTGCGGAGCTGCAGGGGGCAGCCCCTGGTGAGCACAGAGGCAGGGGACGACCAGTGCCGGAAAACTCCAACCTCCACCCCCACCGGGTGGTGCCCACCCAATGCAGAGACGCCCAGGCTGGAGTGGAGCTGAGGGACCAGCAGGGTCACCCCGGGCCAGAAGCAGGTGCACACCCCACCAGGGTCTGGGCAGCAACACAGACCCCGCAGTGGCGTGCAGTGAGCAGCAGCGTGCAGTGAGCAGCGGCTTATTTTGATTTATTTAGATTTGTTCTACCTCATTGTTTAAAACAAGCAGCTTCTGGAAGGACGTCAGAAGGTTTAGTTAACTCACCTTATCCATAAGATTCATGACAAGACTTGACAAAAAGACTTGACAAAGACTTGTCATGGCTGGATTACATTCCCAGAAGATTTTTGGCGTAGAGATTTCATAACATCAGAGAAAAGTTTATATTTTGCATTTAAGTACAAATAATACAAAGTCTTACAGATTCAGTAGCGCATTACTGCAGCACCATTGCTCTGTGACTCAGGCAAGCTGGTGTGCTTTCTGGTGTGTACCTTTTGTCATGAAGAAAGTCTTCATCATATATGTCCCTTTAAACAATTCTCATTGTCATACAAGTTGTCGTTCACTTAGCAAGTCTGAGAGAAAAGCAGGAACTGTTCCTTTGTTACAGGAAGACAGATCATAAGAGCATGAATCCAGCAAGAAGGAAACTCCCACGGAAGGGGAAGTTTTTTCCTATCACTCTGTGCACATTTTATATTAAGTAGCCATTGGATTGAAAAAAAAAACCAACAAACCAACCAGAAATAATCCTGGGAGCCATCCAGTTAACATATAAAAGCTAGAGGCTGCTGCTACACTGTGTGTGTTGGACCCCAGAGGAGATGTATGTAGTGTTTTTGCTAGGATCTGGACCCAGTAAGGTTAAAGCAGGAGCAACGAACTAAGTGGAAAAGCTCTGGGGTATCTCTGAGTAAGTCAGTCAGAGAGGGAAGACAGGAGGACAGTCTAGTGAGTTCAGGCATTTATTAGCCAGGGAGTGTTTTAAATCTCAGTTTCCATTGGTATTTTAGGTAATAGCACTAGTAATGGGATGAATTTGCATCTCCAGGTATTTAACAGGAAAGTTCCTTTAATACTTGTCAAAGGAAGTTTGTCTGAGCCAGTATCATTAAAATGTTTTCCATAGCCTTGACTTGCTATACTATAAAGTTGTGTTTTAACAACTGTTTGAAAAAGGAGACTTGAAGATAATTACATTTAATATTTAGATGTGCTTCAGTTTCAAAATCTTTCAAAAAGTGTAAATAAAGGCATCCTTTCAGGAAACAACAACATTTTGGTTAAAAGCCATAAATGCAATCCTGAGACATTCACTGTAACTCAAAAGACACTTTTGCCAAATTTTAGTGTGCTTCTATTTTTATTCACTCACAGCACAGATCTGTTACTTAAGGAGATGGAGGTGGAGGCCCTGAAGTGCTGCTTCCTATCCACTGTAAAAGCAGCAGTGTGCCACATGTTAACAGCCATCCCACTTGCAGATCCTCTACCACCATCCTTACACAGAAGAGAAAGGACTGCACAAACCTGTTTTTTTCCTGCAGAGACTGCTCTCCCAAATGTTTTTACTGAGCATTCCCTACCCCACATAGTGAATGACAGGACTTGAGTTTCTGTTGCAGGCTGGAAGATATAAAGCAAGAGAGAAAGGTTTTGGCTGATTCAACCCTGGGAAGGAGGAGTAGGCCAGGTGTGTTTGGCCCACAGATCACCACCAACCAAGTTCCTTAATACACTGAATTATCATTTTCCCCTGTAGATGGCTTCAATTGCCACTAACATCTGGAGGCATCCTTCTCTGTGATGTGCATTTGGTTGGAAGTATGAGCCAATTCTACAGGTGCTGTGGACATCCAGACTGCCAACTGAGAGTCAGATCAGGCACATCTTGGAGAACGTGGAAGTTCTCATCCCTGCTTTTCCTCCCAGGTCCTGGAGTGAGTGCTACCACTGACATTCCCTCACTTCCACCACAAAAGACATTTTGCAAAATAAGCCCACTTGCTATATTCATGCCTGCTCTGAGTCAGCAGAGTTGTCTTTTCAGGGTAACTCCATTGCTTTTATTTTCGTGCAGGCATGGGGAAGTTTTCTTCAACAGGTGCATCAAAGTGCATTAACATCCTCCTTAACATAGGCCATCCTAAATGGCAATGTATTTTAGACATTTTCTGAGGGTAGTAGGCAAGCAACATGACCCCTAACTTGTTATTAGTAAAAGTATCTGGAGCATACATGCCTCCTCTATGGTAACCTCAGAAGAAGACCTTGACATGGCATGACCTCTTTCCCTGCTTGTCTATTTAATACTCTTCTACACCAAAATGTCATTTCTGTGATCCAAGTACTATTCAACATGTTCCATGGCAATTGCTTGAGTTCTCCCACATATGTTTGGTTCAGCACACTAAAAACTGTTTTCACGGGACCAAGTGAAACTGAAAACAATAAAATCCTGAAGCTAAAAGGTGTCTCAACCTGGACAGCAAGCATCTACTTGCAAAGTGGGAAGAATAAGAAGTTGAGGAGGGTAAAATACTTAGGGAAATCATTATAGCTGAGATTTACTTTCAGACTGTGTAGCTTCCCTGCTGTCTTCTCCCAACATAAGTGGTTATCTCATGTGTACACCTACTGCTATAATATTTACCACCAACTGGAGCACATATTAGTGAGCTTGTGATTTTCTGCTTGGCCAGAGAAAATCATGAGAAATTTTGGTTTGCAGTCAGTGTAAATATCATCCATATTCAGATGGTCAATATTGACTTATGATCCTATATGTTCTTACATGATCCTAATCTACAGATCCTACTCTCCTAAAGTGTGGCTAAGAACAAGGAGAAAAGAGCAAATACTGGGGAGGGGAAGGCTTTTGTATCTAGAGAATGGAAGGAAAAAAGGGACCAAAGATAAATTGTGAGGTGACAACGCCTTCTCTGGAAGTATCTAAAGCATCACTATGATATAGATAGCTGTAAGTCAAGCCGTTACATTCTTATTTATGTTCTGTTCTACTTTCATGCAACTGTGCCCCATCATGCCCATTTCAGACGTCTCCTATGCATCTTTATTATTATTTTTCCATGAAAGCTGACAAACTGCTTCAAACTACTTATAAGTGCAAACTGAGTCACTCGCTCCTGACTGACTGGCAGGAATGAGACTCAGCCATCGCAGCATGCAGTGCAGTATCTATAAAGAGTTATATGCCATCATCTTATAACAGAGGCGGTATTAAATGCACTAATTTTGTTTCCTAGTACCTCAGAAGCTGTTTGCAAATTATATCACATTAATATTGATTTATTTTTCTTTCACTTGCATTCTTTAGTGTGCACTGCAGCAATATCAAAAGAGAGTTAATTCACTGTAAGACCCAAGATTTCAAAGTTAATTTACTTTTTTTGCATTTTTCCCTACCTCTTAATTTTGTTTTATTGTACCCTAGATATGACACCTAACATAACATGACAGCACTTCTATTGTATTACTATAATGCTGAAGATTAAAAGATTGAATTGGGATGCCTTTCAAAAGTCATCACTGAATTATGATTTGGTATAATGCAGCTCAGTAATATCTGTCAAGGCACATTGTATGCCTAAGTGTCATTAAAAAAACCCCAACAAATGAAAAATAATAACAATAAAAAAACCCCTAACCAACAAACCAACCAAAACCCACCAGATTTTATTATTCAATAAATTGCAAGTGCTACATAATATTCTCATTCCCACATTAGCTAGCTTGCCTTAAAAGTCGTCTCAGAATAACAAAAAGAGTTTTGCAATGATGAGCTTCATGAGACATGTAAGAGCTTAGTGAGCAATATGCTGGCTTTCTTGCTGTTTGATTTTGACCTGATTTTCAGTAAGTCTGCAGAACTGGGATCTACTGATGAGAAGTGAGACAAGACTGTCTCAGCAGAGAGTTTGAGTGTACCAGTGATATAACTGCTGACCTTTAGAGTAATTTGGAATAATATCTTTCCCTTTCAAGAATCCTGCTTCCTTTACAAAAGCTTCCCCTTTTCACAATGATGTCATTCTCTGAGAGTGCATAATGAAAGGAAAAGGTAGATTCCATATCCTATACAGCTGAAATTTTTGTATATTTTACCATATAAATCCAGATGAGGAAACTAGTAATGCCCAAGTGATTCTTATCCACTGTTTTGTTAAATTAGAGCCTTAAAGGAATAAAAGTCATCCTGCAGGCTAACTCAGAAATGTCATTGGTGACAGTATGTTTTTAGTAAAAACCACAGAAGTTCAATAATAAATGTTTCATACTTCTAGCTGTGCTGCAGGTCATACTGTCACAGCCAAAATGGAACTCTTCCCCCCACAGCTAAATGCTGTCATTGATCTAATATTATACACAATTGTTACGTATTTTCATCAGAAAACAGAATATAATATTGGGTAATTTAAGGAAGTGTTCACAAAACCAGTTACTTAATGTAGGAGAATACTACTTGCACAAAAGCCTTTGCAAACGATGTATTTTATATATGAGCATGATGATTCTGTGTTACAAATATTAGCTATGCAATTCTCTTTTCCAAATAGCATAATAACTAGCATATTATAATGCTACCTCTTTCTATTCTGTTTCATGGTATTTATAATCCTTTGAAAATTAGTCTTCTTAAGTAAAGATAGAAGCATGTGAACCCACATAAAGAGACAAACAGACATATACTGCTATGGTTTTTCATGTCAACAAGTATGTCATTTACCAATAGAAACAAACATAAAAAATTATAACCTTTAACTTGATTCATAACTCCTAATATATGAATAAACCCCCTCCACATTCCTATTTTGAAAAGTGATTGATTATATAGCCTTCATTTTCTTTAAGCTAGTATTTCAAAAGTCATCTATGAACTTAAATGACACAATTTTTCAGCATTTCTCCTTTGCTGTGATGCAGTAATGAAAAACTACCAGAATCACAAACACAATTTAAGTTATTGTAGACTGCTTTTGGACAGGGAGTAGTGAAAGGAAGTTGACCCTCCTTTCCACTCCCTCCTACAGTCTCATTCAGGTTGCTCATATTACTTGGTACTTTCTTCTACTGCAGCCATCAAGCACGAGGAACTGCTGACCTCTTCTGGAAAAGCTGTTGCCAGCAAATTATTTCCTTCCTTCTTGCTTTGAGCAAGACTTTTCACACTGCAGCAAAGTCAGTACGTATGTGAGCTACCACCAAAAAGGGGTAAACTTGCCCCCATTTCACCTTCCGAATCCAAAGGCTATCCACCGTTCGTTTTGTATCAGACACAACTACTGTGCAGCTACAGCATAAATCAGGTATGGGAAATCCATCCAGGAAATGAAAAATGTAACAAAGCAAAAAAAGTTCTCATCAGATCAGTCAGCATCTCAAGAGAGATGGGCACAGAGAGAACCTGAAGACAGGAGCAGGACCGCATCTTTCAGCAGCAGCTTTTTATTAGATTGGCTTAGTAGCCACAGACTGAAACTGCATCCTAAGCCTTCTTGCAAAGCTAGGCAGGAAAACGGCTGTGCAATTGCCTCTCCTTAGAAACAGACAAAGGAAAAGATTAAAACACATGGGAGGATCCACAAGTGTGCCACAGCTGTGCAGTAGGACTGTAACAGACAGTTTGAAAAAAAAACAACAACTGGTTACAGATAGAGCAGGGCAATTTCAGCGGTTTGTAGTTAGGCTGCACATGTGAAGATTGCTGAAAAGTAGCTGTAGGAGGAGATAGGGAGAAGCTGTAGCAAAGAAGGCTGAAGAGGGAGAGCATTTGAAGGACCATTAATTGCAAAACCATGGTTTCAGTTAAGTGCACATGAGAGCAAGAGAATAGTCTAGTGACTAAAAGGAAGGGACAGGAGTCTTCTGAGTATCAACATACTGAAGAAGAAGCCACAAGAAACACCAGGTACCAGTACATGTGCATATATGCAAGCACAAATACATACTTATGTATTCAGATTTTAATCATGCCATAAACTGAGGACAATTCTGGTAAAAGAGTAGATTTGTTATGTCAAACTGCAAGACTCCCAGCCATCCACACGCACACTTCTCTGCACTACTTGTATACCCCTTGTCAGCAGCAGCAGTTACATTGCCAGCTGTGAACTTCCCTCTTCCTGGTGGAGTTGTCTGTACATTTGCTATCATGCAGGAGAATAAGAATCACAGAATCATTAAGGTTGGAAGAGACCTCTAAGGTCATAAAGTCCAACCATCTACCTATGGCTACCAAGACGGAAGCTCACCTTTTCCTAGAGGCCCCATTTTTCTTATATTCTCACTGTAAGGTCACAAGCACAAAACTGAGGGGAAAACTCCAGTGCCAGAGTTATGGGACATGGCTTCTCTATCACATACTTGCAGAGTGGAAAATGGAATTGTGGTGTTTTAAAATTCAATATATGCTAAATTTAAGCCTCAGAAAGTTACTTCTTCCCTTTAAAGAAAACCAAATTGAATATCCAACGGTCTTCCTCACATTCCCTATGCTTAAGTTACTTTAATAAGAAATGGAAACCATTTCATCTTGAAATAAGGAATGAATTTTTTGTGTTGAGAACAATAAATCACTGGAACAACCTCCCCAGGGACATGATGGTGTCCCCATCACTGGAGGTTTTCAAGATGCATTTGGACAAAGTGCTAGATAATTTGATCGAAGCTCCCTTTTCCGTAAAATGCTGGACCAGAGGAGCTTTCAGTGTCCCTTCCAGCTTGAGCTATTCTGTGATTCTATGCTTCATTTAATATACCTGGTACGTCAAATATCAAAAACAATGGAAAAAAGAGAGAGAATAAGGCTTGTTTTGGGAAATCTCATTACACATTTAAAATCATAAAAATGCCCACAATATCTTTTTTAAATGTCAATACTTTTAAATTGTCCTGATTAATCTCAAATACTGCTCAAACACTGTGTAAAGGCACAGTACTTAAAAAGGCAAGTTTCAGCATCTTGACCTTCAGCCTTGTGAAAGGCAGGCTGCAGTCTTGTTAAAGGCAGTCACAGCAAAGATACTGCGGTGATTTCTATCTGCAGCATGCAGCAATGAACACTGAAAATAATACCAAAAGAGTGTTTTGTTGCCTTCACAAGCACAGCCTAAGCAATCATCAGTAAAGCTTTCTGATTATATTGGACCTTTGCAGCCCTGAAGCCTTTCCAGACAGTAAAACCAGATTTAACATGAAGTGCATTTAAATGTAAGATATAAAATAATATTGAAACTATTGTGAAACTTATGGAAAAAGCTTGCTTAATTGGAGACTGCAAGCTTTTGTCTCTCAGGCTCTGTAATGGTATGAAAGCATGTCTCCCATGCTCCCTATCAAGGTAATTTTGCTCTGGTTTAGTGGGATGTCTCACAGGGATGAAAAAAGTTAATACTGATTCACTAACTCCAATTTGATCCTTTATTGCCAGCAAACAGCAAGATACATGAGATATTGTACAAATCCTCATGTGAGTTCAAATAGAGACCTCTGATTTTTTATTTAAAAGAAAATCTTCACTACATACTCTCTAGCAAACAGCATTAATCTCTCTGAAGGCAATATTGCTATTAATGTTAGTCAGGCAGTTGACAAATTCAGTCTTTCTTCTAGTAACAGATGTTATTTGAAATACTTCTCTTTGAAGGGGTGAGCAAGAACAACTAACAACTTAGTTGTGCCTGGTAACATACCATAACCTTTTGTCCCAGACTCAAAGCACTTTAAGGGTCAGTGCTTCTCCCCTTCTCTGAGCCATCTGCATGGTGTATAATCGTCCTTCCAAAGATTTTGCAATTATTCATTCAAAACAACAAACCTGTTAATCTTGTTTTGTATTTTCTCCCTATGCCCAGCCATTCAGAAAATCTTCATGCATAGACCTTCCTGTCTCACCCTGCTATCCCACCTCCACTGCCATCTCAGATGCACGGCCTGACTCAGGTCTTGTCAGAAGGCAGTAATGAAGCTGACATAATCTTCAGGGTTTTAATATTTGCAGTGGCAGCAGTTAACAGAGACACCTTAGCATCCTCTTAATCCATACCTCTAACAGAGAATAGTGCAAAATCAAGTGCAAAATAGCTGCACTTGAGGCATTTTCTGCAAAATACCCCAGCTTGATAGGGAGTAGCCATCCAGTAAGACAATCAATCTGCCATTTTCTTGTCAGTACTCTGTTCACATTTGTGAGGCAAGGAGTGTACCTTCACAGCACTGACACCGCAGTTCATCTTGCAGTGGTACTTGAGCTTTCTCAGGGAAAGCTCTGAGGGACCCAACACAGATACTGCACTAGTTACACTTTGCCTGAACTAAGACTCTCTGCTTTTTATCCAGGTAATGTCCTTACAACACAAAATACAACCTTGCTTTGCCACAGCTGCAATAACTGCAGATTATTTGAAACAGCTGCAAAATAATCTTTTTCTTTGTTTATCCTGCTATGTTGCTTGCCTGACTGTCTTTCATTTCAGTGAATTCTAACTGCTCATATAAATATTTACTTTTTGCCTTAAATTTAGTATCCGTAAGTTTTACCCAGTTCTTTACCACAATTGAAAGGCCATATTATTACACTGTCTTTGCTTATTTCTCAGTTCCAGTTCAGAAAAACCTGCTGTGCAGGTTTCTTGGTAGACATGAACTATTTCATTTTTTCTGCACATAGTCTTAGAAAATGTTACAGAGCAAGTGCCTCTTCAGTAAGAATGGAAGCAGACTCTGTTTTGACAGGTATTTATAATGAGAAATTTAAACTGTAAAAAAATAAAATCAAATGTCTCTGAATTTACTTTTACTTCAACAGAATCTGTTTTCCTGCAGATAACTGTGTTTTCCCATAAAACACGAATTCTCAAAGAAGCTTTCATTTTTTTCACTAAAATTACCCAAAAAAGTGTTCTTTAAAATGTAAAAATAAGATGGAAATCTTACTTTGCCATTCATAGTCTATTCCTGTAATTTCAAACAAAACTTGAAATTGATGTCTTTTCACACCTTTTATTTGAAGCCAACATGAGATTTTCCTAAGGCAAAACTAATTACACTAAAATTATGCTGGCAGGTATTTTTCTAACATTCAACAAAGAATGAATGTTAGAAACATTCATTTTCCTCCTTCATTTTGTGAGTCAGTTGTGTGCATTTGGGTCCTGCTTGCCTGCTAATTTCTGCATTTTGGTGGCTAGAATCTTCATTTTTCTCTAAGTGGAAGCTTAATTTCTCACGTGGTCACACACCAGTAGGAACTGGGCTTTAAGTAAGACATCAATAGCTGTAATTAAACTGCTCAAGTTGGCATCTTAGCTTGCTGAGAAAGAAAAGCAGGCAAGTTTCAGTAGCTGGAGGCTTTCAAGTGGTGTTCTAACCCACAAAAAGGGAAATCACACAACCTTATTTTGGGAGCTTCTCATTGCACCTTAGTCTAATTTGGCAGTCCTGGGGCTTATTTGGTTTTCACAGAATCATAGAATGGCCCAGGTTGGAAGGGACCTTAAAGGTCATCTAGTTCCAACCTGCCTGCCATGGGCAGGGACACCACACACTAGACCAGGTTGCCCAGGGCCACATCCAGCCTGGCCTTGAACACTGCCAGGGATGGGGCATCCGCAACCTCTTTGGGCAACCTGTTCCAGTGCCTAACCACCTTTTGGGTAAAGAACTTCCTTCTTCCCTTCTTCCTTTCCTCCTTTTTCACACAGCCAGCGCAGCCATTCAGGGCGGTCAGTGACAGCAGTAAGAGCTGCTCCTTTGAGTTACTGGGAGAGATCCTGGAGACAGGAAAGCTGAGAGAGAGGGGAGAGACCCGGAACGACATGGCAGCTCTCACGAGGCAGGGGAGAGGCTGACATGGAGGGAGCCTGGAAGCCACGGCAAATTTAAAGTGGCAATAGCAGCAGTGGTCTTTCACAGAGTGCAGGCTTTTTTTTTCCTTGTAACAGGGAAACAGGTGGAGATGGTATCCTCTAGGGCAAAAATGTTAACCACCTGTAAAAAAGCAACCCAGACAACACTGCCATGGAGGCATGTGACTGTCCAGGTTCGTAGCTGCAGGGAATGCCACAGCCTATTGCCATCATTAGATGATAGCATTAACAGTAGGTGTGCAAGGTGTGACCAGGTAGATGACCTGATGTCCATGGTGGCTCAGCTGAAAGAGGAAATTAAGAGATAAAGAAGTGTCAGAGACTCTGAGGAGGAGATAGATTGGTGGAGT
>VWZO01018706.1:4697-15441 GCA_013396975.1 Bucco capensis | reverse complement strand
AGACCTCTAAGATCATCAAGTCCAACCGTATAACTCTCACCCCCTGCCACTAAATCGTAGCCCTAAGTAGAGCACCTAAATTTTTCTTAAACCCCTCCAGGGATGGTGACTCCAACATCCCTGGGCAGCCTGGGCCAATGCCTAACAACCATTGAAGGGAAGAAATCCCTCCTGACATCTAATCTAAACCTCCCCTGGGGCAACTTGAGGGCATTTCCTCTTGTACCCTCACTGATAATCCAGGAGAAGAGACAAACCCCCATCTCACTCCAACCTCCTTTCAGGGAGCTGGAGAGAGAAAGTCTCCTCTGATTCTCCAGAATAACCAACCCCAGCGCCCACAGCTGCTTCTCAGCAGACTTATTCTCCAGATCCCTCTCCAGGCTCCTTGCCCCTCTCTGGACACACTCCAATGCCTCTGTGTCCTTCTTGGCATGAGGGCCCCAAAACTGAACACAGGATTTGAGGTGTGACCAATGCAGAGTACAGGGTGAAATTAACAGTGAGCTGCTTCTCAGAATCCAAACAGGATTTTCAGGACTAATTCATTTTATTCACTCCAAAGTGCACTGTAAATGTTACTCACTTTCATGGGCATTGAACTAAAGAAAAATAAAAATATGTTGTCCAATATACTGCATTTAATAGAGTCTAGTGGAAATAGTTAAGGATATATTTATTTTAATTACTGAAAATTAAAAGGAACATCTTAACTTAAACTCTAATTTGGTGCCCTGCCAACTCAAGCAGAGATGAATGAGGCATATTAAAGAGGAACATGGCTCTTGTTTTTATTGGTTGCAGGACCACCTTTCTCACCACATCCATCAGTTAGCACAGTCTGCTTTCAGCAGTGGAAATTTCATTATCACTTCTAATTCTGGTTTTGTAGCACATTAAACTTTTCCAGCAGTTAATGGTTCTGGTTTCTTTCTGCCCAGGTTTACCTTTCATGAAAGAGTATGGAAGAGGAAAGAAATGACAGTAAGGCTGAGTTATGAACTCTCAGGAGTGGAGAATAAGAGCTGATTGTGTCGTGGAAGTTGAGCTGATTGCTCTCTAGTAGTGCTGGGCAAGATGAGATTGCTGGAGCAGATGTAGCTCATGTGTTGCTCCTGCAGGTTGGAAGAGACAGAAAGAAAACCTTTATTCCAGTTTTCCAGTCCATATTTCAGGAGCACTGCAAGCACCATTTTATAATGTTTGTGAGTTGCTTGGAAGCTGATACCAGGAGATCCTCACCTTAACAGAAGCTCCTTTCCACCCTTGGAAGAGAGAGTATAGTCCTCCAGACTTATTGAAAAATGTGGAACCTTCTTCTTTTGAGCTCTGACTTGTTAATTCATGACACAGAGGTGGGCTCTCAGGCTCTTTCCATTGGCAGTGCTGTCACCATGCCCCTACACTCTCCATGCCATTGCCACACTTTATCTGCTGAATATCAAAAGCAAAACAGTATCACAGAATCATGAAGGTTGGAAAAGACCTCTAAGAACATCACGTCCAACCATCTACCTATCACCAGCATGCCACTAAACCATGGCCCTAAGTAGAGCATCCAGATGTTTCTTAAACCCCTCCCAGGATGGTGACTCCACCACCTCCCTGGGCAGCCTTGGCTAATGCCTAACAACCCTTGCAGGGAAGAAATTCCTCCTCACATTCAATCTAAACCTCTCCATCTGCAGGATAGAGATCTCACGGAGAAAAACACAGTATAAGACATGTGAAGTGATTCTCTACTAGAGATGCCTCATCCAATGAGGTTCATTATTTAATTCAAAGACTCCTTAACTTTTGCAGTGCTTGAAATCTGTTGTTTNTTAGCCTGGAGAAGAGGAGGCTCAGAGGAGTCCTCATCGCTGTCTATAACTACCTGAAGGGAAGTTCTAGCCAGGTGGGGGCTGGTCTCTTCTCTCAGGCACCCAGCAATAGGACAAGGGGGCATGGGCTCAAGCTCTGCCGGGGGAAATTTAGGTTGGAGATCAGAAAAATGTTCTTTACGGAGAGAGTAATCAGGCATTGGAATGGCCTGCCCGGAGAGGTGGTGGATTCACCATCCCTGGAGATTTTTAAACGAAGATTGGATGTGGCACTGAGTGCCATGATCTAGTAAATGGATTAGGGTTGATGGAGGGTTGGACTTGATGATCTCGGAGGTCTTTCCAGCCCAATCGATTCTGTGTGTGATTCTGTGTGTATAATGACATGGTAAGGACAATTGTCAGCAGGAGTGTTCTGTGGGACAGACTTCTCCAGGATCACTGTCAACCATAAACAGAATAAAGCTCCTACTTTGGAGTTTGTATATGGTCATGTTTGAAGGTCTTGAGGGCAAGACATGAGGAAGAGCATTTAACTTTTGTTTGGTTGTGTTTTCACTTCTTTTGCTTCCATAACTGTGTTGCTGACATAGCTTTGGCAGCCACAGTGGTCAGTTTATCTAGGCCACTGGTTGTCTGAGCAAGGGTAATTTTTTGTTGTTCTTGGTTAAACTTTGCAAATCAGCTAAAGGCTAGGAGTGCTATTTAAATGGCAAGATGAGGTNAACCCTTGCAGGGAAGAAATTCCTCCTCACATTCAATCTAAACCTCTCCATCTGCAGGATAGAGATCTCACGGAGAAAAACACAGTATAAGACATGTGAAGTGATTCTCTACTAGAGATGCCTCATCCAATGAGGTTCATTATTTAATTCAAAGACTCCTTAACTTTTGCAGTGCTTGAAATCTGTTGTTTACAAGAAGATCTTGATCACAGCCCAACATATCTTATTAAAATCAAAGGGACTGAATTTTGTCTTCTTCAGCAGTTTCGTGTAAGAAATAACTTATTAATGGTATCATCTCTGGAGAGATTCCAAGCCCACCTGGACACCATTCTGTGCAACCTGCTCTAGGTTCTCCTGCTCTTGCAGCGGGGCTGGACTAGATGATCTCCAGAGGTGCCTTCCAACCCCTTCTGTGATGTTCATGTTCTTTAAACAGCTCTCCAAATGTCTTCAGCAAATGTCTGACTAGAGAGATTTGGGTTTTCAGAAGCTGATCATCAAACCTATTGTAAACATTCTGGGCCCCTCAGTTCAGGAAAGATATTGAGGTGCTGGAGCGGGTCCAGAGAAGAGCAACAAGGCTGGTGAAGGGACTGAAGCACAAGTCCTATGGGGAGAGGCTGAGGGAGCTGGGCTTGTTTAGCCTGGAGAAGAGGAGGCTCAGAGGAGTCCTCATCGCTGTCTATAACTACCTGAAGGGAAGTTCTAGCCAGGTGGGGGCTGGTCTCTTCTCTCAGGCACCCAGCAATAGGACAAGGGGGCATGGGCTCAAGCTCTGCCGGGGGAAATTTAGGTTGGAGATCAGAAAAATGTTCTTTACGGAGAGAGTAATCAGGCATTGGAATGGCCTGCCCGGAGAGGTGGTGGATTCACCATCCCTGGAGATTTTTAAACGAAGATTGGATGTGGCACTGAGTGCCATGATCTAGTAAATGGATTAGGGTTGATGGAGGGTTGGACTTGATGATCTCGGAGGTCTTTCCAGCCCGATCGATTCTGTGTGTGATTCTGTGTGTATAATGACATGGTAAGGACAATTGTCAGCAGGAGTGTTCTGTGGGACAGACTTCTCCAGGATCACTGTCAACCATAAACAGAATAAAGCTCCTACTTTGGAGTTTGTATATGGTCATGTTTGAAGGTCTTGAGGGCAAGACATGAGGAAGAGCATTTAACTTTTGTTTGGTTGTGTTTTCACTTCTTTTGCTTCCATAACTGTGTTGCTGACATAGCTTTGGCAGCCACAGTGGTCAGTTTATCTAGGCCACTGGTTGTCTGAGCAAGGGTAATTTTTTGTTGTTCTTGGTTAAACTTTGCAAATCAGCTAAAGGCTAGGAGTGCTATTTAAATGGCAAGATGAGGTCAGACTGTTTAGCAGGACCTGTTGTGACAGGACAAGGGTTGATGGTTTTAAAATGAAAGAGGGAGATTTCGACTAGGCAGAAGGAAGAAATGTTTTATGCTGAGGATGGTGAGATCCTGCCCCAGGTTGGCCAGAGAGCTGGTAGATGGCCCGTCCCTGGAACCATTTCAGATCAGGTTGTTTGGGACTGTGAGCAACCTGGTCTAGTTGCAGATGTCCCTGCTGACTCCAGGAGGGTTGGACTAGATGACCTTTGAAGGTTCCTTCTAACCCAAACCACTCTATGATTCTCTTATTCTATGGTGTCAGCAAGTTCTGTGTTAAGCTTTACCTTATGCAAAGCAACCCACTCTTCTGCGCACAGAATCACAGAATATTAGAGGTTGGAAGACACCTCTGCAGAACATCAAGTCTAACCTCCCTGCTCCAGCAGGACAACCTAGAGTATGTTGCACAGGATGGTGTCCAGTCATCTTTGGAATCTCTCCAGAGATGGAGACTCCACCACCTCCCTGGGCATCATGGGCCAGTGCTCCACCACCCTCAAAGGAAAAAAGTTCCTCCTCAAGTTCACATGGAACTTCCTGGGTACTTTGTGCCCATTGCCTCTAGGCCTTCAGGACAACCTAGAGTATGTTGCACAGGATGGTGTCCAGTCATCTTTGGAATCTCTCCAGAGATGGAGACTCCACCACCTCCCTGGGCATCATGGGCCAGTGCTCCACCACCCTCAAAGGAAAAAAGTTCCTCCTCAAGTTCACATGGAACTTCCTGGGTACTTTGTGCCCATTGCCTCTAGGCCTTTCCCTGGGAACCACAGAACAAAGCCTGGCCCCATTCTCCTGACCCCCACCTTTAAGGATTGATAAGCATTGATCAGATCCCCTCTCAGTCTGCTCTTCTCCAGGCTAATCAGCCCCAGCTCTCTCAGCCTCTCCCCATCAGAGAGGTGTTCAAGTCCCCTAATCATTTTAGTGGCCCTTTTCTGGACCCAATACTTTTATATACAGAAGAAGTACAAAACCCTCACAATGTGCAGGGAATTGCTTAGAGGTAGGAACTGTCAGACCATTCTGCAGTGGAAAACCTGCTAATACGCAGCAAGAACTGGTCCCTCTCCTGAAGAAATATCCTCCCATTACGCACACATCAAGTAACCTACATTTTGACTGGTGTGTGACATGCACACATGCATCACAACTTCTATTCAAAGTTTCATGCAGTGTTACACTAATTTTTTTTTTTGAAGAACAATTTGGAAACTTCCCTGTGAAGCTCTTATAGGTCACTCCTGAAACAAGCTCCTTGAGGATGCCCAGGGAATAACATTGACTGTGTCATCCTACAGCTGTGTAGCACCAATTTAATTCTATCATGTCTCCTCTTGGGAGGATTGCATTAGCTCCACAGGTACAGCATAGCCTCTGTGCTGCTGCACTTTGGCCATTTGCTTGCAGTTTCTGCTCCTCCATCTCCAGCAATTCTGCTAGAACTACTGCTACAGCTCTGCTCCAAGGGGGCTCAGATATCCAGAAATCCATGAAAAAAAGATACATATTTCTCAGCTTTTGGGACAGTGAATGAAACTAGAGGGAAGGAAACTTGGATAGCAATAATACAGCAGCCCTAGAGTGAGTCTTACTGTTGTTGGCAGTCACCAGAACTACACATCCACCTTTTAAATGCATTGAGACACATCTGAGGTAACAGCTGCAGTTAAGTTCCTTAACTACTTTCCAAAATACAGCCTTCAGATTTGGTCTTTAGGCTTAAATATTTCACAGAATCATTAAGGTTGGAAGAGACATCCAAGATCATAAAGTCCAACCATCCACCTATCACTTCCATGACACTAAACCATGGCGCTAAGGACCATATCTATACATTTCTATAAACTAGCAATTAATTCTTCACTTCTATCAATGCTAATTGCATCATAGTCTATATTATTAAAATTATATATTAAAGCATCACTGATTCCATGTGAAGAATACAACTCTGAGATGATGCCTCAGAGTAGAGGTTTATTCTGTGGAGGCTGCAAAGGTTCATTCTGCCTACAGGAAACTACACCACCACTCTGTCTGGCAGAGTCACTTGAGTGATAGGACTAGAGGCAATAGGCACAAAGTAGCCCCCAGGAAATTCCATCTGAACATAAGGAGGAACTTTGTTCCTTTGAGGGTGGTGGAGCACTAGCCCAGTCTGCTCCATCTCCGGAGAGATTCCAAACCCACCTAGACAGCATCCTGTGCAACATGCAACCTATCCGGGTTGTCCTGCTGGAGCAGGGGGCTTGGACTAGATGATTTCCAGAGGTGCCTTCCAACCCCTAACATTCTGTGAGTCTACACAATAAACTCGAAGATGCAGCATCTTAGAAGGCCAAGTACCACTGAGTTTTGTGTTTTCTCTGTCCTAGTGAGGCTCCTCCGGATAGAATTCCTTTTAGAACAGTTTGCACTGACATCTCAAGGGCTGAACTCCTTTCTGTTCCCTCCCACAAGTTGATCTGCTTTTCTATCACCACATGGGAGGTGGAGCTGCCTTTTAACTCCAGAGATCAGCATGACAGGAGGGCAGTAGAAATCTAACAAACCTTCCAAAACACAAGGGCAGTAAGACACCCACAAACCCAGCACTTGTATCCAAAGCTAGATGGGTGGCCAGCTTTATCCCAAACAGTCCATCAACATCCTAACCACAGGTCAGACCAACTCCAGTATTGCTCACACTGTCCTCTGGCATTCAGAAAAGAGCCAGATACTTCTGCCCTGAGGAATTTCCTCTGCAGGGATTGCCTTTGAAGAGGGAGGGGGAAGTCAAATCTCTTGGAGAAAATGCATGCATATGCCGCATGAAGAAAGACTTGAAAAAAAACCCCAAATATGCAAATCAAACCTACATTTTTGATTGTATAGTTGTGGGGAAATTGGACTTCCATCTTATTTCACATCAACCTGCATTTTCTTAGACTTGAGGAGAAAATAAAATCATCCATAATAGTTCCTTTTCCTAAGTAAATTAACTCAGGTGGAGATCTGCTAATTCACTTGCCAGTATAAGTGTCCAAAACACTACTTTTGGAGGCTTGCTTTCTGCAGCTGGACAACTGTTCATTCTTTGAAATTTCATATTGCTAGTGCAAGGCAGAGGACCCAGGTACTTTGGGCAGGTGATGAGCCAGATGATATTAGCTATGTGTGCACATACAAGCTTGAGACTCACTTAAACCAAAATAATGATGTTTAAAATGAAGATCATCAAGTCCAACCATCTACCTAGCATCCCCATGTCAATAAACCATGGCCATAAGGACCACATCTAGACATTTCTTCAACCCCTCCACGGATCGTGACTCCACCACCTCCCTGGGCAGCCTGGGCCAATGCCTAACAACCTTTTCAGGGAAGAAATTCCTCCTGACATCTAAGCTGAACCTCCCCTGATGCAGCTTGAGGCCATCTCCTCTTGTCTATTTTTCTTCCCTATTTCTGCCCTCCTCATCCACTTCTCAAGCACTGACTGATCTTGATTGACTACACGACCTTTGAAAGTGGCACCTGGCTTTTGCTTTTGCCTTGACTACCCATATTTTTGAACCCTCTGAATCTGCATCAATCAGAAACTAACTCCACTGGCATAGATAAACCCTTTAGCTGAGGTAGGTCACCACTGGGTTATTGACCTCTGAAGATTGTTTTAGACAACCAAAAGGCAGCTGGTGAGAGTCTCATTGGACAGACAAAACCATCCAAGTATAAGCATGCATGGAGGAACCTGAAGGTCTTTGCAGCAAGGTTAACGTTCAACCCATATTTTGGTGTTTCACCTGTTGCCCAACTTCAGTCTATGCTTTAAAGTGAGTTCCAGTGAAAAATCCCAGAGCTCAAGCTAAATGTACCTGGTCTCCTTCTCCTTCATTTTCTGTTTTCCCACCCACTTATACTTCTGCCTGCTAAACAGAAATGGCTAGCTTTGTAATAAGAAAAAGTGTGATTTCCAGCTCTTGATCCAATTTCTTCTTAACAGAATTTTGACCATAAAACACATGCAGGAACTTGGACAAGATGTGATTTTGAGGGACCAACATGGAAAATGTGCTGATAACCAAGATATTCAATGGTGTGTGCAGGTAGGTTTCTTAGGATGAGCTATCTGGAGGAACACTGAGCAGGGAGAAGTTGGTAAAACAATAAGGAATTGCAATTTCTGCCCTAACTTCCGTAGAGCAGATGAGGAGCTCACACTTCTCTGTAATTAGCTTTCACTAAACTGTACAGGAAAGAAAAAATCTTTAATTCTCATATGCCTGTGTTTTCCGATCATCTAAGATGTGTGTTATGTCTTGGTGAAGCATGTTTCTCTACTTACCCACTAGAACAAGGCCGGCATTAACTTTTTTTGCCACAGAACAAAGTGAAATTCAGTATAATCCCCATTTTATGGCTCCTGTTCCCTCTTCATTTAATCCACAACACTGGGAATTTGTTACACAACAAGAGACACATTCTAAGAATTGTCACATTTTGTAATTCCTCTTTTTGTGTGTGTGTGCATGCGTGTCTGGAGCGTCACAAGGGTTGTGGCTCTGGTTCAAGCCAACTGCAGCCTGGAAAAGGAAATATATCATCTAAAAATACCATAAAAATGGAAATTTTAGTGTTAATCTCGTCTCAGGCTCTTGCATTCTGTAGTGATCTGAACCTGACTAAAAATCAAGGCTCTTTGCAGTCATTTCTAACTCCTCTCATCCACCCCTGGGTCCTCTTGGTGAAATGGTCTTTGCAAGGAGACCTTCCTCCTTCCATGGAGCCATGAAAAAGCCTGCAGAAGCTTTCATGACAGAGTGGCTCCATATCAAAGGAAAGGACAAGAGGATTGGTGTCAGGAAGCAGGATGAGGGCAAGAATGGCTTCAGTAGATAAAGGCAACCGTTTAAAACTGGGGCAATCTCGGTTGTAGTTCCTCTGCCACTGCTGGTTTCTGGTGCAGCCTTGGTCGTATCTCTTGCTTGATGTTGTAGGTGGTTGACCACGCAACAGGGAGAACAGCCTCAAAGAGAATGACAGCAAGGATATTTGCAAAGAAATAGGAAGGAAGGAAGTGTGGGATAAGCCTATCCCTTCCCGGGGAGAGTAGATTTGACTAACCTTTCACTCCTATGCAGATGCCTCAGAAAAACTAGGCTGCTCTTGGACCTCCAGCAGCTTCTGAGGAGCCAAGACCTGGGGCAGGATGTGCTTTGCTATTAGTGACTGGACCCTGGGTGCCAGGGTCATCTATGTGAAGTGGAAGAACCATTGGGGACTTTTTCCCTCAGAATCACAGAATGTTAAGGGTTGGAAGGGACGGCTGGAGATGATCTAATCCAATGACCCTGCTCCAGCAGAACAACCCAGAGCAGGTTGCACTGGATGGTGTCCAGTCAGCTTTGGAATCTCTCCACTGCCGAGAGGTGGAGACTGGGCCAGTGCTCCACCACCATCAAAGGAAAGAAGTTCCTCCTCATGTTCAGATAGAACTTCCTGGGGGCTACTTTGTGTCTATTACCTTTAGTCCTTTCCCTGGGCACCACAGAACAAAGCCTGGCCCCATCCTTTAAGGATTGATAAGCATTGATCAAATGCTTTACCCCCTCAGTCTGCTCTTCTCCAGGCTAACCAGTCCCAGCTCTCTCAGCGCCTCTGCATAACAGAGGTGCTTATGTACCCTAACCATTTTAGTGACCCTTCTCTGGATACTCTCCCCCTCCCAACCATTTTAAATGGTGGAAAATGCTGTAATCCACCCAGGCTGTGCGTGTCAAGGCTGAACAGGGGCATGTGAAGTTTGTAAATTGAATGGCTAGGCTTTGCGAACGAAGATCCAGGGAGGGCTCCACCCACGCTCCTCAGCAGCACCTTTTACAAGTGCNGGTTGGAAAGGACCTTAAAGACCATCTAGTTCCAACCCCCCTGCCATGGGCAGGGACACCTCCGACTAGATCAGGTTGCTCAGAACCCTTTCTATCCTGGCCTTAAAATCTTCCAAGGATAGGGCTTCCACCACCTCTCTGCACAACCTGTTGCAGTGTCTGATCACCCTTATGGTGAAGAACTNGATGACTGCCAGAAGGCTAATAAGCACATCCTACCCATACAAGGATTATAGGAACATGGGTATCACTCCCCACACTTTACCATGGGCAATGAGTTTAATGCTCCCTCTGCTGTCAGCACAGTTATCGCACCAGGGGCCACAGGAGACCCCAAGTGATTTTCAGACTGTGCCTTGAAGTTTGTAAATAGGCCTTAACAAATTATCCTGCTGCCAAACCCTTTTGTATCCCTAAAATCGTAGAATCATAGACTCATAGGATTGTCAGGGTTGGAAAGGACCTTAAAGACCATCTAGTTCCAACCCCCCTGCCATGGGCAGGGACACCTCCGACTAGATCAGGTTGCTCAGAACCCTTTCTATCCTGGCCTTAAAATCTTCCAAGGATAGGGCTTCCACCACCTCTCTGCACAACCTGTTGCAGTGTCTGATCACCCTTATGGTGAAGAACTTCCTAACATCTAATCTAAATCTCCTGTCCTCAAGCTGTTACCCATGCTAATGCTCTTAAAGCAGTGCTGCTGGGAGCACCTGAAAGGCAGAAAAAGTAGTGTTTTTAAGCTAACAGGGCTGTAGACAAAATCATAGAATCATAGAATCATAGAATGGTTAGGGTTGGAAGGGACCTCTGGAGGTCATCTAGTCCAACCCCCCTGCACTGGGCAGGGACATCCCCAACTAGATCAGCTTGCCCAGAGCCCTGTCAAGCCTCGCCTTGAATGCCTCCAGGG
>VWZO01018705.1:692710-741487 GCA_013396975.1 Bucco capensis | reverse complement strand
ATGATTCTATGATGATTCTATGATTCTTTGAGGATTCAGCTACAACAGGGCAAAAAAATGGGTGGAGTTGCTTTCTGGGGCTGACTCCTGGGCTTCTCTTTACCTAGGCTCTAAGGAATAATGTCTCCTGGAGACAGGGAAGTAAAATGTTTGTACATATAACAACACTTACTAATATTAGTCTGAGGGTTTTCTGAGTAACAAAAGTACCTAGTAATCAGTGGGGCTCAGCCATCCTGGGCGTCCGAACCATAAAGTTCAACCATTCTTTTATTGTGAGAGGAGAAAACAATCTATGAGAGTGAAAACCTGTGGAATGGGAGAACAAGGATGGAAAACATAACTCCCGAAAAAAACAAGTTTCCAGAAAGTTAATTGGCTCAAAGTAGGGTTTTGTGAGTCCTTAAATAAATCTGCTACAGCAGGTGCTACTCAAATCTTTCTTTATAGATGTGTATAAATATATAGATGTGTGTGTCTGTATATATATTTGTATTACCTATATTAAAAATTGCAGCTTTGGGGCTTTTTACCTCCCATTAGTCCAAAATATTTCAATGGTAGTAAATGCTATATTTTGTATTAGCAGCAGTAAGATCGTACCTTTTTTATTAGGAAGGAAGAAAACTGTAATTGAAACAGATCTCAGGCTAACAAATGTGGAATGAACCAGGAGTTGCTCAAAGTGAGTCTGGTGCTTACACCAGGGTTTAATGACATTTAGAACATATTAAAAGCAATACAACAGAAGCATGTGTGCATTAAATATTTGCATTCATCCATGCCATACAGCTGCCGAATGCTGTTAGCATGCATACATTTCCTTTCAGAAGTGGCCACAGCAAGTGTAGGCCCTAGACCTGCAAGAGGATAAGTATACTCAAAAAACGTATTACATGCCATGTGATCTGTGAGAGCTCTAGGAATCCACCTCTATCATNGAGGGGCCCAGAACTGGACACAGTATTCCAGGTGGGGCCTCACCAGGGCAGAGTAGAGGGGGAGAATAACCTCTCTGGATCTGCAGGCCACGCTCCTCTTAGTGCATCCTAGGATGCCATTGGCATATTATTTCCTTGGATTTTAGTTGCGAACTGTTGTGTTAAACACTTAGTATAGATTCAAATCAGATTTAAAAAGAGTTTGCTTAGGGAAAAAAAAAGCTGGATGAATTTCCTATGTCTTCCTTCAGAGCCCTTTAGGGTTTCCTGGTATAGAACTCTTCCTTTGGTCTTCTGTTTCCATCAAAGGTATCCAAACTTCTCCTTATTTCATGTGAAATCTGTGCACTCCCTTACCTTCCAGATGTTGTTTTATCCATGCTTAAATATCCACAGGATAATCCATTTTCATAACCTCTCTTTCTTCCTGACCACTGTCTCCCAAAGCTAGAGCTACATGGCATTTACTTGCCTGGCTTATGCTCATGCTGTAAGAAGAGAAAAATCTTCAAAACAAACTTAGGGGTTTTTTTCTGTGCTCTCTGTCCTGTTAGGTCCTGTCCTGAGCTTGCATGTGCTTCCAAGCTTTCTGTCTTGGGAAAAGCAGGATAAGCAGAGCCTGGAAGATATAGCAACGTCCTAAGAGGTGACAGAGCAAAATCAAAGTGTCATTCAAGCAGCTCTGACAGGGTTTGGGGCACTCAATAGGTGTCAGCTCAGTTCCCTAGTATCTATCTGAGCACTGGCTGCAGCTTTGGAAGAATGTATGTCTTGGATATAAGGAGACAAGAAGGGGTTTTCCTTGGTTTGGGTGGTACAGTATGAAGCAGTGAGGCTGGACCTTGGCTCTCCAGGTAGGCAAAGCTCATTCAGCAAAGCTGATGCTCTCATCCTGTAACACACACACAAACTGATTTTGGACTTGTTAGGGATGAAACCCTTCCCCATCCAGGGCTTGCAAGTACGTGCAGGATTAGATCTTGATCTCCTAAAAACAAGAACATAGATGAAGTGCTTCTAAAAATAGTTCGATTATAAGTGATTCCTTTTTTAATATTCTTGATCTATTGTCTGTTTTATTGTTTCTTGGTACATATCTTGTTTTTTACGAGGTGTAATTTTGGGGAATGGAAAGTAGATCTTTGGATCTGCTCAGGAAAGCACTTGTCTTAAGATACTAAAGGACTTGTTGAAGATGATTCCTCACGTGAAATGCTCTTTTTCTCTCAGAGCAGCATGCACAGATCCCTTTCCCGTTTGTAGCAACTGACAGGCAGAGAGGTTGAGATTTTCTAGAGAGATCTCCGAGGCAGTTTGTGGCTTTGCCACAATCCAAAATATTTGTCTATTATGTTAAGCTCACAAATTAACAAGAAAGCCTTTCCAAGTGGATTCAAATCTCTCTTCAATTTGGGTAATTTTTTTTAACGCTTCATTTTACAGAGACTATTTTAAAGTGATCTTACTGGCCACAGGTTTTTTTGACATGAAGCTGCCTAAGGGCTGAGATTGGCTCAGTAATTTGACAGTTAATTACTCTTTAAGCTGTAAACATTATTTCAAGAATTATGAGGAGTCAAGCTACAGCTTGATGGAGCAATGTAAATAAATGGATGGATTTTCAGTGTTGAAAAGATTTTGTGGAAGCTGTTGGGTCCTTGGTAGTTTGAAAATGAAGAGTGTTTTCTCTAGTTTAATTGGGCCTTAGATTAATAGGATTTGCACTCTGAGTTCCTAGATTTCACTCTTAAAGCCTAACTTTGAGTTCTGATTTCTGGAAATCTCAGCCTAACTTCTGGTCTTCGAATCTTTGTGTGTATTTTGCCAGTAACCAAGGCAAAAATAGGCTGTGCTGTAATGGATGTGGTTAATTTTTGCTTCATAATGAAAGTACAGGTGTTGTCAGGTGTGCAGTGAGTGCAGCAGGTCTTAGGGGAGCAATTATCAGCCTGGCCAGCTCTACTCCCACCTAGATTTTTTTACATCATGGACCCATTTTTTTCCTCTCACTTATTGAAAGAAGGTTGTGGGGTTCTTCTGTTGGTTTTTTTTTTTTTTGTGGTTGTTTTTTAAACACCCAACTCAAGCTTATTGTCATATAGGAGCATTTATTGATGTCTTTGTATTCCACAAACTGCAAATGGATACAAAAAGTCTCTTCAAGTTGAACATCTGCTTAATTGGTGTCACTAATAATGTGCTTTCATGCACCAAGGCTGAAACTTTGGCTACTCACATGGAAGAAGAAAAGAGACTTGGATGGAGAAGGTAGCACAAGGACCTCAGGAGGAAATTCCCCAAAGAAAACACTCATTTTCATAGCCAGTTCCTGTTGCTAAGTGACAGTGGTATTAACCTGTCTTATAGTTTATCCAATCCCAGCACTCATAAATGTGAAAATTAATAGGTAAGGCTGTCATAAATCCTGTACTACCCACATGGTAAATAAGCATGTTATTCTTATCAACTTTTAAACTACACCAACTCAACCCCAAGTAATTACTAGGTGAAATTTCCATTTAGGCAGGCTAAATTCTGACTATTAGTTTGAAAACCCCAAGTGCTGCTGTTGTAGCTTACTGCCAAAATACTAACTACACAAAAATCTTGCTTGAAGGAGTAATAAAACTTTTGTATTATGCTGAGGACTTATTAATGATAGTATTCCCTAAATCCCCAAGTACAAGTCACTATACATTTTTTTTTTTAACCAAATTTCTGATACAAACATTCCCTTTTTGATGTCTGTAAAGGATTATAGAGGAAAATCTTTTTGGGGTATTCTAAGTGCTAAAGAGGAATATTTGCTTTCAAATAAACTTACTAAGCAGAGAACGTGCACTCTTCAAACAAACCACTTTGATAATGTAATCTCATCAGTTTAGGCTGCAGTGTTGTAAATTCAGGTGTATGGGGAATATATATTCCCTTATGTGATGAGGATACAGGAATGGAGCTGGGTTATGTCCACAGCCACTGCTTGCTTTCCTTTTAAATTGCCAGGGTTTTGGAAGTGATGTGTTAGCTAGGTAAGATTATGTCACCTAGCAACATTAAACAGACTTTTGAAACATTGCATTTGGAATAGCCCTTTCTGGACCATCTTTAGATGGAATAAATTTGGGTATCCCTGGCATTCTCCAAACTTCTTAATAAAACATCAGAATGGCTTCCAAGCTGGCTTAAGTTCAGCTCAAACCTAAGCTTTGACAAAACTCATGGAGAAGTGAATACCACGAAGAAAAATCTTGCTTTACCCAAAACCTCACTTGTGTTGCAGATAAATTGAGGTCCCACCATGACCATAAAATGTGTTGATCGTATTCCCTCACCTTTAATGAAGTGATCTCCAGAGCAACTATTGCTCCAGCCTGCTAAAGCTTTAGCAGTGCTGGCTAAACCAACACTTCAAAGCACAGCAGTAATTAAGCTGAGTGTGCAGTTTCTGTCTGTATGCAGGAAGAAACACAAGAGGTAGGTAATGTCCAGTCAGGTATCTTGTGGTTGCTTTCCAAAGGTGGTGATTAGAGAAGATGCATACTCTGTTCTCCTAGATAGAGCTGGTGGGAGTATTGTATTTCCTGTCTGCTCATTGGAAGCAATTACAATATTCTGTTTAATTACAGAGTTTGTGTATGTTCTAACCTCCATAAACAGCAGGCATCAAGTAGTGATCCTGGTTTTCTTACCCTCTTTTGTTAGCACTCTTGCTCTGAAAGGATGAAGGCAAAACCTCAAACCTTCATTGCAACCTTGCAAGAGGAGAGAGGGAAGGGTGTAATGAGCAGGCCTGTGCTGATTGTTTTACTAAATATTAGTTTACTGCATACCACAACAGAGAGCAAATACACGCAATTACTTGCAAATTTCTTCAGTGTTTTGTACTTATAAATCTCTGCCTAAATCTTCCCAGCTGGGAGTTAGGCTGGTCTTTCTGCTGGGGGAAGCAGGGCTTTGTTCTCATGTTCAGCTTCAGCTCAGTCTGGAATAATTCAGCAATGTATTAGATAGATTGCTGCTCCCAAAAGGCATAATGAAATAACCTTCACTCCTCAGCCTTAGGGAAATAAGCACACAATCAGGGTTTGGGCAGATTTCTCGATTAAACAAAGAACTAACTGTGCACAAATTGCTCCCTAACAATTTGTAAAGAGTCCACTTTGTAAATTTCTTGCAGATGTAAAGCTGATACTTTTTAATCAGAATGGCAGTGCTGTTCAAGTTGAAATGTCTCCCAACGTTCTCCCTTTTTGCTCCATAATTAGCATCAGAAATATTTAGGTTTAAAATGGAATTGGTAACACATCCTGGGTTAGTTTTTGATTTGGTGTTGGGAGGCAGTGAAGTGCAATGTCAAAACCCAAGCTAAAAAAACCCAACTCCCTTTAATACATAGAGTGAACTTAATCCATCTGGAATAGATTCAGGATAACTTGGTGCTGTCAATTTTTATTTGGTATAATTTCATATGGTGTTCAGTACAGGAATGAAAAGTTATTGCACTTAATGTGGTTGTGACTTAAGGTGTTCTCTGGTCAAATTATTCAATAAATCAAAATCAGGCTCTGGTTGTAGCTGCTAAGTGTTGTTTAGAATAGGATATTTAGGAGATTTTTAGCAGCTTTCCATTGATTGAACAAGGCATGAATGTCATGCAAAAAGCATGCAGGATTTTGATGAATAGCTGTATTAGATGGCAAGTCTAGGGACCCAGTAAACACAACTTCTTATTTTATTAGTCTTTTGTTTGCTTGCAACTTCAGGGCAAAAGAAAATAGCACTTGAGTATCAATCTGATGCCTTCCTGCTTAGCTACAGCCCATGCTCTTATCCTCCGAGATCTCCCCTGGTGTTTAAAAACACATAGCTATTTTCTCTGTATTAACTTGCCACTAGTTACCTCATTCTTCAGCTAATTAGAGCATTTGAAGCCCTTCTCGCACCTAAATGCACAAGAATATTACTACTACAGCTGGTGGAGAACAGTAGAGATTTTTCAGACCATCCTTTCCATGAAGCAACACTCCTGCTCCTTAGGCTGTTGCCTGCCTGCGTCTCTGGCTTTGCTTCTTGGTCTGCTATGTCCACATCCCAGAGCTGAAGTCTGTAGAGCAGCAGAGAGCAGACTCCATTCCCTGATTTCCCATGTCACATGCTGAAGAGGAGCTGTGCTTGTATCAGCACAGCTGTCAGCAGATGCTGGTAGGTCCTGTTTCTACAAGCACAATGCTCCATTTCAGTTGAAACAGACTTGATCTGAAAAAAACCCCAACAAACCTGAAGTGAGCTCTCCTCAAAATGCATGCAGCTACTTGCCATGAAGTTGTGCCGCTTTCTAGAGCAGGACACAACCAACTGCTGCTTGGACCAGCATTTGAAGACCAGAGGTGTTAATGTGGCCTGGAGAGCTGCTCCTGCAAAGCTTGAGCTGAGCTTGGTGTTCTTCTCCAAAACATCAGCTGTCCACTGCTCTGCACTGACTGTGAGTTATCACTTGGGGGAGGTTCTGACTTGAAGGCTCTCTAGTGGGTTTTGCCCTTTGTGGGTGATTCTTAGTTCATTGTACAGGCTCAGCTGCAAAGGAAATAAGGGACACCTAAGTAGGAAACCTCCTCCTGTACTTCATGAAATTAATGACAGAATTGGAGTTTCTAGTTTTAGGGGTGGTTTGGGTTATAAATCAGGAGGGTAAACAAAAGCATATAAATACATTCTCACTGGAGAATGGACTTGCACCCATGGTCATCTTGTTTTCTTTATGCACCTGGGTCAGTGTGTAGAAAGAGTAGAAAAATACTTACATGGTTTTAGGAGTGCTAGGGCTGCTCACTGTGAAGGGAAACAGTATCTTGAGCTAAAGAGAAAAAAAATGCAACTGAATCTAGTAGGAAATTCATTTTATCTTTCACTCTGTTTCATGTTTGACAGAACCTTCTGACAGCTTTTACTCATCAAGCAGATATGAAACACTGTTCAAACTCCTTGTGTTCTGATAGCTGAACCCAGGGTGAGGAAATGAACTTTATATTTATAGTGGACATTTAATTAAATGGAGTCTCCTTCTGCCAATAGGAGACTCTAATAACTGCTTGAGGTGCTCTGCTTTCCCACTGGAGGATCTGCAGTGGCATGTTGAACAGGAAGGCCCCAGCTTGGTTTGCTTTTAAAATTGCATTTAAATGTACACTAGATACACATTCATCATTTTAATCTAAACTCTCCTGTAAATTAACATGTATAGCCTCTGAGCTCATGCACTTTCACAGAAATACTCTAATGAAACTTGGCAGCTTTCACCCCCCTAACATCATTTGTTCCACTCACTAGCAAAAGCAGACCTCAAACAAGTCAAAACTCTGCTCAGTAATGACTTCCATTATTTTTCCTCATGTGTTTTTGGAGTCTCAAAAGCCTCCTGTCCCATGTCTGTATTTTACAATGAGTCAAAAAAGCCTGACAAGCCTGCAGATGTATCAAAGGGAAGCTTTCTCCTGTAAGATCCTGAGATGTTTGTCATTTACCATAACCAAGCGTGGGACTTCAATTAGCCTGAGTGACTTGTCAGTAAGGAAGCTTTCTTCTCCAACCCTGTACATTAGCTGCTTGATGTTCCTGAATGTGTTACATGTACAGTTGCCTGGATGATTCTCTCTTCTTTTGCATCCCTAGTGATGCTCATATAATGCTGACATGAAAACCAGGTGCCAAAGCAAGCTCATAAATGGGAAGGTTTTGTTTGATTTAACCGTTTTCTGTTGACCTCATGGAAAAGTAAATGCTATTTATCACAGAAGCACCACTGAGACTGGGCTGGGGAATGACTTGGTTACAACCCTATGATGTCAACAGGAAATGAGGTGACTTCCTCAGTTTTGGGGTAGAATGGGGAGGATAAAACTTGACATGCTGTGTTTCTCCTCTGGAAGGGTAAACCAGCATAACCAAGTTTTGTCTATCTTAACTGATAGCAATGAGGAAACAAAAAATAATACAGGAAAAAGCTTTTCATGCAGCCTGTAAAGCATCATTTCCATGCTGTTTCTGTTGCGTGAGCTATGTCTGACCTGGCTTAGCTCGCAACATAGTGTGGCAAGCTGGAGAGAGAAAGGACTGTTTCACTGTATCATGGGTCATGTAATTGACAGAATCTTGAGGTTTCTGCAGATAGAGATTTCATTCCATAGCCTGTGTTCTGGTTGCTCCTTCTTTCCTTTGGCTTGTCCTTATCGGGACAGGAATGGTTGAAAGATGAAGGCTAAAAATTAAGATGAACATAATGAGATGAGATAAAAGTTGGTGACTGGTGTAAAGTTTGGGTTTTCCATTAGTTAGTGTTGAGAGCAGCCCATGGTGTAGAGGCATCTTTATTAACGTGGTCCTGCAGGTACTTGGATGTTTTCTGGCAGCCATCAGGGGCAGGTACTTGGATATTTTCTGGCAGCCATCAGGGGCAGGTACTTGGATATTTTCTGGCAGCCATCAGGGACTGAATATATAGTTCTCTTTCAATAATCTTGCCAAAGTAGTTTCTCCCTTTTCTTTTCTGTGACTAAGAATTGAATTCCTGCAAGGTGGCAGGGCAGCACCAAAATACATAACCTGGTCTGAAGGTAAGATAAGGGAAGAGAAATAAATTGTTTATAAGAAATTCAAACTCTGAGAGGTTGAAGAGATGCAGGGAGAACTTTGCTCTATGTGACTGTTCTGTGCTTGTGTCAGGCAAGCGGAAGGTGACAAGTTGTTGACTCCAAAGGCTCTGCAGGAATGTTAAATGGTTCTCATTATTTAATACTTAGGCTCTATTAAGTGACAGCCTCTTCTTCCCATTTTCAAAACACTTTTCAAGCAGGCACTAGTTTGCAGGGCTGGAGGCTCTGCTTTTGTACAGGGAGGCCTCCAGCTCTGTTTGAAATGCTGTAAGTGGGGCTGAGCTGGGGAGGAATTACACATGGAGTTTCTGCTTTCACTGGTCCCTGCTCACTCTTAGCAGTACAGAAGCAGTCTCAGATCCATTGGCTTACTCTGGGGGTTGTGGCTGGTGAGCAGAAGTCTCCTTTTACCTGTGGTTGCTGAAGGCTATTCATTTAGAAGCTCTTTTATGAAGCTGTTGACATACAAACTAAACAAACAGCTCCTGGAGTCCCCACAGGGCAATGCTGCAAATTTCCTGCTGCTTAGGAGAAAGCTAAAATCCCTTCATTTCAGGGGGCAGGGCTAAGTAATATTTCATTTTTGTGTTCACCCTGAATAAATGCCATTTTCTCATTCTGATCTCTTATTGGGAGCTTTACAGGCTTTTTTTTTTTACCAAGCACTGAAGAGCAGACTTTCTAAAACCCTGTATAAGCATGGATAGTTAATTTACTAACTACCTTTTTACTATCTATAATGCTTAGTTTGGGTTTGATTTGTCTAATAAATATATTTGAAAATTGGAGGAGACAATTTACACATCTTGAAGTCAGGCAGCCCTCCCTACCCCCTGCTTTTAAGCTTGCTGACTTGAGGGGATTAATTATTGTGAACTTCTTTCTCTTCAGTTTACTCCATTTGAATGTTCTGATGTATTCTGAACAGTTCTGCTTGCTTTGTTTTGCAGCTAACTTCCAACTTGCTGTAATCTGTTCAGTGTTATATGATTCTTTCAGCTGAGAATATCTCCACCACCACACAATTTGTGTTTTATAATTAAGAAGCATTCATCGTGAAAAAACTAGATCCAAACAATGAAAGACAAGGACAAGACTTGATCACACAGCTAGGGAAAAAACCAACATCCCAAACCTCACCATATTTGAGCTCTAATTTTTGTCTTGTGTTTAGTTCATTGTTGTCATCATGAGATGTTCTTTTCTTCTTCAGCTTGCCAGCAATGCAGTGCAACATTTGTGCTTCAAACATACTTTGGAGAAACTTTAGTTGTTGCAACACCTGTGAAATTGCCTCTCAGACCTCTTGCAACAGCCCTTGCTGTCCCTTTATGCTGCAAGAAGAAAATGTTAGCTCAGCAGAAATCAGCATGAGAATTTAAGACAGTTAAAGATACATTAAGGTCTTTTATACCCATAAATTCAGAGTTTTTTCACTTCAGGGGCTTGCATTTTTTTATGAAGAGATACTTAGTGTGTAGAAGTCAAATAAATCTAGCAGACAGTGAAAAATATTTGTTAAGAAAGAAATCAGGCTGCTTGAAAATACCCATAGTACTAGGAAAAATCAAATTATGGGACACTAGTTGCACATTTTTGAAGCATGACCAAATAACATACCCCTCGAAGAATTTCCCTACCCACTTGTTTTTTCCCCCCTGGAACTGGGAGGAAATGGATACTACACACCCACCCATTCACAAAAATCCTGGCAGGAGGCCAGCTTCCCTCTTTCTCTTCATCCCTGAGCCAAGCTCTGCTTTCTTTTTCCCCTTCTCCTTTCTTACTCCTCTTTCTGGCTGCTGCCTGCCAGATTTGTACCTATTTCAGCAACAAATTTGCTCTCTGAAGCCTTCTCACAGAGGTCCTGTAGTAGTTCTTGTTATCCCCACAGATCTTCCTGCCTGTGCTTCTCCAAATCTGCAGTTGTGCTGGACTCTGCTCATGAGGAAATTATTTTTTCTTCTTTTAGCTGTTGCTTTATTTCCTGATTCTCCTTCAATTTTCTCTGTTCTTGTCTGTTTTTTCAAAGTCTCTGTACTGGCATAGGCTGCTGCCAGCAAGTTAAGCAGGGGGGAAGAGAGTTCAAAAAGCCCTTGCACACATCCATCCAGCAGATCTTTGCCAATGCCTCTTCCCCAGCTGGTTTGGCAGCCAGAGGAATACCTGTTATGGCAGCAGCAGCCTCTGTAACCACTCCAGATGCTGTGGCTGGAGCAGTGTGGCCAGATTGAAACTCAGTTTAACGTGCACTCAGGGGTTTGAGCCTGAAGCTGTCAAATGAGAAGCAGTGTGTACTAAATTGTCCCCATAGTGATGCTCAGCTGCTTTGGGAATGTGGGGTTTGGATCAGATCCAGAGTCTGATTCTGTACCCTCCTGCCCCTTTTTTTTCTTTCCTTTCCATAGTATGAAGAGGCACTGGGATTTTAAATAGAGAACATTACTTGGAAAAGCTCTTTCCAGCAGACACCTCTGTGTTTTATTTGATGGGCTGGAAACTCTATGGTCTGCTAAGGGCTGGTAAGGTGTGACCCTCTTGAGGAGGGTGAATATCCCTGGATATATCTGAGTGCCTAGTACAGCCATATCCTGCTTAGGGTGCTGGCTGTGCTCTCTGCTGCCCCGGGAGTGTAACAGAGGCATAGGGTTAGTGTCCTGTGCTTGCAGCTGGGCTTGTTGCACTTACCTTTTGGCCAGGGGGTTAGCATGAACCCTTCGAGTCCATCACAGCTGGAGGTGTGGCTGGTGCTTGTGCCTGCCAGCAGCTCACCAGCTCGTGCTGATGGGCACTGTGCAGGCGAAACAGGCCAGGACCATAGCTGTGATGTAGAAGAGTTTCTATTACCATGGCTCTGCTCTTGCTGGGACCTTGAGAACCAGGCTGGGCAGATAGAGTGCAAGCATGGTTTTGCTTATGAGGTTTATCAGCTCCAGGCATCTTGTTCTGCTCCACTGTCCCTGCTGCATCCTGGGAGAGGATGGTTGCCAAGGTAGAGGAGACAGGCTGTGGCTTCTTTCTGTGGCTGCAGGGGGTGATTCCTGAGACAACTTAGCTGTCCTTGCCATTTCAGGGCTTTGGGAGTGTACCAGATCACTGTGTGCCTTGTGCATGGTAGATGCAGCTCCTGGCCCTCAGGAGGACTTCACCATTCTCTGATGTCTGCATGTTCTGGTCACATCTCCCACGTGCAGGCAAAGCCTCAATGGGCAGCTCTGTACATGTACCAAATGGTCCTGGCAGAAGTGCTTTCTTTAAAGAACTGAGTACACCACACAGCACTTGACAAGGCTGCTTTGCCTTGGTTAAGTTCCTTCTTTTGCCAGACTTCCATCAGGCTCCTAAAAAGTCATTCTGTTTGGAGTTTGGGTTTGTGTAAGCAAGGTGAGTGAGCTGGGTTCTCCACTAGACTCTTGTCAGCCTTACCATGCACACAGCCAGCTACTGGTGCACATGAGAAGTCATGCATGTTCTCTTCTAGCTCTTGTTTCAGCATGGTCTTCATGTTCTTCCTCACCTGCCAGCTCAGCACCAGGGAACAAGGAGTTTCCCTTTGCTCAGGGCACACAGCTTTGAGGCAGGGATTTCTCTCTGCTGAGTTCACCCACGAGCCAAGTGCTTCAGCTAAGAATGGACTTAATTGGGGATTACTTACAGAGGGTTTGCTGCCCCCCTGACCCCCACCATGTTATGTGCAGCTTGGAAGTGGGGAGAGGAGGCAGCATGAGGCTCTTGTTTTCTAAGCCTTGTGTCTGAACAGGAGACTCACCCTTGAATTTTTTTCTTTCTTTTCCAAAAGCAAATTCAATGCCAGATCTGTAATCAGATGCAAATAGGAACCAATGCCAGAAGCAGAGGCAGCCAAAGGGAGCTTTTCATCTTGAAAACTTCTTTCCCACCTGGCCAAGAAGGCCCTGCATGTGCCTGGCACAAGGGGTCAGCCCTCTGAGTCACCCATGAGGGCCTGCCTGGTGCTTAACTGTTGACTTCCAGTTCTGTCAAGTCCTGGTCCTTGCTGCTTCACTTTGACCCTCCTAAAGTGAGAGGGGAGGGTTTACATGCCATGTCTGCCTGACACGGAACATGTAGCCTGGGTGCTTCAGGAAGCAGCTCCTTAGGTTTCTCCCAGAACAGGACCAGCCTTGTGTGTGAAGGAAGTGGTGGTAGTTACTAGTCCTTTTGAAACATCTTCTGTTGGTCTCAGTTTCTACTGTACTTCATTATAAGCTCATTCAGTGCATCACAGTTTAAAGTTTGTTGTTGGTGATTGTCTCTGTTGTTGGTTCCCCCAAAGTTCTACCCATGATGTACTAATGAATGTGTAAGCCTATGAAAACCTGAACTGCTTTCAGCTAGTTTTGGAGATCTGTTTTGGTGAAGAGAAGGAAATGCTAAATATACTTGTTACTGCCTTATAGCCTTGATTGTGTTTGCACAAGAGAAAGGGACAAGTCCCTCTTATTTGCTCTTCATCTGCACTGAAAGGCAGCTTGTGCCACCATTATCAGAAACTTCAGTGAAGTGTTGCCATCTCCTTTTGACTAATGAGAATGTCACCAAAGGGAATCCAGGAGCACAGGCTATTGTTAATGCCCCTTGTTCACATTCCTCCATCAAGAAGGCTGCTGAACGCCACGTGATTGAGAGTCTCTCGAGGATGACCTTGGGTTTGGGCATCAAGTGAGAGGGCATTTTTTTTCCTAAGAGATGTCACCTCATGTTAAACACTTGAAAAAGCCAAGCCATGGTGATCTCTCCTGGAGCTAAAACAGAGACCTGCTTTTCTTCAGTGAGTGTTTGTTATGTATTTCACTCTTTAAACATATTCTTAAGATGCTTACATGAGTTCTTCTCTTTGGCTTGTTTGAGGTTTTTATTGCTACAGTATGGTTAGATGAAATGAAGGTAATTGCAGGCTGCTGAAGTGAAGAAAGGAGTAGAAATAACACTTGGTGTGATGGGATGATGCTCTTGTGTTCCTGGGACTCTCCTCTGTGCTTGTAGGTCAGAGGGTATGTGATTTCCTTAACCCTAAACTGAACTTCTTCCAAGGAGCTTGGCCATTTGTGGTGAGAGGGTGTACTGGACTTGGAATGAAGCCTGCAGTCTGTTGGCTGGTGCCTGAGATAGAGCTTAGATTAACTCTGGCACCTGGGACCACCAACCCAATAAAATCATGTGCTCTTTACATAGGCATAGCTCCTGCAAGAAGTTAAGCAAGATCATTATTTGGGGGTTGGACTAGATGATCTCCAGAGGTCCCTTCCAACCCCTAACATTCTGTGATTCCAAGAAATAAAATTTAGGAGTTGTCCTTTAAGTCCAAGGGCACACTGGTGCATCTCCCCCTTGGTTTGGGTGACCAAACAGAAAGTAAAACTGGGACTTGCACAGGCAAACTCTTCCTATTTTGTTATTAATAATTTATTACAGAAATAGGTGCAATGAAGGCATAGACAATGTTGTTAAGTCTTGCAATACTTAGTTATCCCACCAAAAATGCTTTAAGGAGAATGGCCAGGCAAATTTCAGTTAGCTGAATGTGCTAGGGAACCAAAAACTGCAAGAGAGGACTCACTGGAGTGTTGTAGAAAATCTTCTACAGAAGTGGTCTGTTTCAAGTTGAAGTTTGGGGAATGGCATAATAAAAAATAAATTGTTTTTTCCCCTTTTTGGATTAGAAAAGCCTCGGGCCATAAACATCTTGAAAGCAATAGATTTTTTTTTTTTTACCCTTCTGAAAGGATAAGAGTTGCTTGGAAAAAATGTTGTATTGTTTGTACATAACCCACAAAGAGCAGCAGGGTTTAGTGTCCTATTTTTAGTGTAAGTCAACCAGCTTGGTATGCTAGGAAATCCCCAACTCCTGGCACCTAAAGGTTAATATTATCAGCTCTCCAAGAACTGGTTTAGGAGATATTTTAGTTCCATTAGCTCAGCTTGTGTTATCAGTTGTAATAATAATAGCAAATTTATTGCTTGTATTATCATAGCCCCTCAAAGAGCTGGCTAAGGCTTTTATTTCTTTAGTTTATGCTGAAACTTAGGGGGTTTTTATTGCCATTTTCAACCTCAACTCAGCCTTTAAAATAAAATCCTCAGAAAGGAACTTCTTACCTCATGTCTCTTACTAAACAATCCTCATAAACCCAGATTATAGTCTTTAAAAGCAGAATGTAGAAGAATCCTCAGCTCTTAATAGAAAGGAAAAAAAATTATTCTTTGTACAGGAAGCATCTATGTAGTCAGATGAAAAATCCTGGATATGTGATATGTCATTCTGGTATGGACCAAAACCTCTGCTAACAACTTGGAAGATGATCACAGGTTAAACTCCACAGATTTTAATGCCAACCATTTTTAACCCAGATGTACTGTCCTGCCATCCTCAAAGATGTAGGTGTTCAAAGTAAGAACTTTATGTATGTAAGCATGCAAAACTTACTGATTGAGAGATCCTCTGCTTCCATATCTGCTCACGGATGGTTTTGTTGGAGCTTTTTATTTGCCCACAGGTTATGAAACCTGTGTGTGTATGTGCCTCATTTTCCAGCTTTTCTCTGCAACCCTAACAAATGGAAACAGAAGTGTGAGTTTTTTCTTTTTCTTTTTTTTTTCTTGAAATGAAAGCTGAGATTCTTACTTAGTGACATGACTGAAAAGACAAAAACAAGTCTTGTGAGAAGCACCTGAAAGAACTGGAGTTGTTCAGTCTGGAGAAGAGGAGGCTCAGGGGAGATCTCCTTGCTCTCTGCAACTACCTGAAAGGAGGCTGGAGTGAGGTGGGGATCAGTGTGTTCTCCCAGGTAATTAGTGATAGGACCTATTAGTGAAAGTGGCCTCAAGTTTAACCAGGGGAGGTTCAGGTTGGATATTAGGAAGAAATTCTTCATTGAAAGAGTGGTTCAGCATTGTCCCAGGCCAGTGGTGAAGTCACCATCCCTGGAGGTGTTTGTGACATGATTTAATGGCATGGTGGTGTTAGGTGGGTGCTTGGACTTGATGATCTTGGAGATCTTTTCCAACCTCAGTAATTCTATAATTCTGTGATAAAACAGTCATTGACTTAGTGGGACTTGTTTTCACCCTGGAAAAAAAATTAATTGAAAATGATCTTTTGAGTCACTGCAAGGTGTAAGTTATGGTTGCTGAGGGCTCCTAACCTTCATGTCTAGACTTGATGTTTAGTAGTATGTTAGTGATAGGTGTGATTTGACTTGATAATCTTAGAGGTCTCTTCCAACCTTAATGATTCTGTATGTGTGTGACAATACTTGATTCCCCCTACTAAAAATGTTACTTGTTCCTCTTCTCTTTAAGTAATAATTGGAATAACTTGAGCAGTCACACAGTTTGTGAACTCTCTCCTCACAGCCAGGTGCAGCCAGCCTCTGTTTACCAAATTTCTGAAGGATTTTTAGTTTTTTTTGTGTCCTTTTACCTGAGGGATGGATTTAAGAGCATATGGATAGTTGGTAATTTTTTAACAGAACCTTAAAGTTCTTGGCATATCATGGGTCTGTGCTTTACAACTGATGTCAAGAGATGCCATCTTGGTAGCTTGCTGTGATGGCTCTGATGATGGATGTGGTAAAAGTGCCCTTACTTGTAATGAGCTGACTCATGTCCTTTCCCTCAAAGATGCAAATGCTAGCATTTTGATTAAAACTTTTCCATTGGTACAAAGCAGTAAAAGCAGCAGGGAATGCCAGCAAGCTCTGTTTCTGAGCTGCTTTGCCCTCTTGAATGGTGCATTCCCTGCCTGGGGGTGAGTGTCCCCAGGAGCTGCATGGCTGTGCAGAGGTGAGGGCAGGAGCCTCCTAACACTGGCTGCCTTCCTGTGTTGTCTCTTTTCTTCCTCCTCCTTTTGTACTTGTTTCTGGGACTTGAGAGGATGTTGTGCACTCATGAGGCATTCAGAATGGCCATGTATGTTGTGTCCAAAAGAAAGAGCTTAGTGCTTGGCTCTGGCCACGCACCTTGTACAACTCTCTGCTATGTGCCAGTTTAACAGCTCAGCTCAGACAGAGGTGCACTCACCTTTCCGTTGCTATGGCTAAAAACTTCCCTTTGTGGACCCAAATACACCAAAGCAGCACTGCTTTTCCAGTTTAACAGGTTTAGCTGATGTTTCTGGCTTGCCACTGACTTTATTATGGTTTCCTAACTTACCCAGGGCTGACAGCAAACGTTTTTTGGCTTTTCTTTCTTTGCCTGTGCAGCAGTAGCAGCGATAGTCATCGAGCTCTCAGCCCTGTGAATAATCTCTTCAGGGTTATCATTTACTTACAAGCAGAAGTGTGAAGTATTTGTGAAAAGGCTTTTGAAGTGGCCTTGCAGGAGGATGCTGCCCAGAGCTGCAGAGCAGGCAGTGTTTACACAGGGGCAGAGGATTTCTCTGCCTGGTGTGCTTCTCCTCAAGAGCTCCTAGTATTCTGCGGCTCCGCTGTTTGCCTTTCTAATGAAGTGAACTGTTTGTTTGAAATCTGTGGTAGAAGGTATTTAAACAGAGGCTAAAGTAAACTTTTTGGGGCTGTTCAAATAAGCCATGCATATCTGGTTTGTGGAGTGAAGGAAAACAATTTGGCTGCAGCTTACCTCTGGGAAGGGCAGTTAGGAGCTGTTTAAATAATGAGCTGAACTGCGACGGATGTTGCTGCAGCCTCTTACAGGACTTCAGTGATGACTGCTGCTCATGTAAGCATTCCTCAGGATGCTCCAAATTACTGTCCCGATTGAAAAGGGGGATTTATTAATTAGCTGCAAAAACTTGGGTATGTTCAGCTTTGATTAAAACCATCCCAATTAGACAATGGACCGTTGAGAGCCAACATGTGCTTTTGCCTTTATAACGTCATGAGGAACCCAGAGTCCCCACTTTGAAATCAGATCGTGCCCAAGCGTGCAGACATCTGTTTCTGCCTAGCCAGATGGAGGTCAGCAACATAACTTAAACTGCTAATCCTCATTGTGGAGAGGGGAAGAGGAATCTGAGGAAGGTAGTAACAAATGAACTTGGATCCTGCTCCTGGCAAGGCAGGAGGCATCGATGGTTGATACAATGCTTGGAACATGCACTGCGGAGTTCTGGTAATATGTTTCTGCCTAACCACTAGCAGAAGTTCAGGGAGTGAAGGAGGGCTTGGAGAAGTGATACTCTTTGTGGTTATGGCATTAAAATTCATCTTGGAGAAACTCACTGCTGTTCCCAGCTCTGCCACGGTGGTGCCCAATGGGAGTGTTAGTCAGCTGTGGCATGAGGTTCTCAACAATGACTGGCAAGATGGAGACGCTGACGGTGGGGAGTGCTGCTCACCCCCTGCCATAGCTCCAAACAATTACAACTGCTCATGTGGGGAATTCAGGAGCAGAGATTTCCAGCCCTGTCCAATAGAGACCATATGTTTCCATCCATCACTGATGGGGTTTTTTTTGGTGAGGAAGAAAGTTCCGAGTCGGTTGAGACTAGAATGCTGCATCTTCTGGCATTGTTCCCCTGCACGTTCTTGTTGGGGAGCAAGGGGAGCCACCACACTTCAGAGTCCTTGGGTTTAGCATAGAGATAAAAACAAACCAAGTCCTTATGTTCCCAGAGTGCCATAAATATGCTAGAATTTCAATGGGATCCAAACAAGCCACAATGGCAACATTAAAAACTGGCAAATTCTTTAATGTTATTGACCAGCAAAGGGCTGCTGTCCTCTCTTGTCATGAACATTTTAACTTTTGACCTTCAACCTTTGTGTCAAAAGGTTTTTTCATATGGAGGGATTCCTCTACCTCTCCTGAGTGCCACTGCATTTAGTAGAGCATCAGACACTTGGCTAGCAGAAAACTGATGCTTAATGCATTGGAAAAACTCCAAGATTGCTAGACGGGTAGGACTTGAGGAGAGCTGTCTCCTCTTTTGTCAGAGGGGAGATGCAACCCCCCACAAAGTGCCCCTATTTCTATAGCCAGATTGCCTCTGAACTCTGCACAGCAACACTTGAAGGGAGGATTGCATCTTGGTGGGCAGGGGACAGACATCTTCAGTTATTTTTATTGCCACCATGTGCTTGATGTTAGCTGTAGACCAAAGCCTCCTTTTGTGCAAACATAAAACTGAAATATGTGCTTTCACAGGCTCTTGTGCTGCAGAGCTCTATGGGCTGAAGTCCTGCATCTTGGGCACTGCTCTTGATAATGTTCTGGCTGAGTGTCAAGGGAAGCCTTGGAGAACATGCCAGGAGCATCCAGAGCATGAGGAGCCATACTGACCTACACAATGGGTCCATGTAGCCTCCTATCCTTTCAAAGCAATGACTAAAAGCCTAGGACTTAATGTAAGAGAATGTAAGGAGAGGTGATTCTCCTCTCCCTTTGCTCCCAAACACTCTCCCAACTTCTCAAAATTTGCAGTCCAGAAATTTGCTGGTCCATAAATGATTTCTACACATTTGGACCCTTACTATATTTCTGTTCTGTGACTTTCCACTCACTTAAACTTTCAGTGTCCATCACCTCCTGTGGCAGTTGGCCACGTGGCAGGGAGTGCTTATTGTGTGTCTCATCCTCATCTGGCCATCTTTCCCCTCTTCTGGCTCCTGTTACCTCCTCATAGCACTCTTGACCTCTCCTCTAGGATGTAGGAGAGGAATGAACAACTAGTGGTCTCCTCTTTAGTGCTCCCTTACACACCTGGGGGTGAAGAAGAATGGACCTTTCCCACTCCTCTCCTATTTCTGGTTGTGCTCCACTTTATTCTGCATTTCCTCTCATCTTATCCCATAATCACCAAGTTGAAGAACATGGCTGTGCACAGGTAGGTAATGTGACTTTTTCTCTGGTCCACCTGGACTGAATGCTGGAGAACGTGATGCTGTTGTAATCATCTATAGCAGTGCCAAAAAGCTCAGTCAGAGACTGTGGGGCCCTGTTGTGGTAAGCACTGCAGACAGGTGATGTCAAGATAGAATTCAAGAGTTTGCTTTTACGCTTGTTGCTACGCAGAAAAATCTTTGCTAGTGCTATGGGCTGCTTTGACTGCTGCTGCATTTGTGTTCTTCTGCCTGTTCCTGTCTCCATTGTTCCATTTTTGTCTCATTAATGGGAGTGTTTTTCCTCCCCGCTGAGGCTGGACCTACCCTCATGGTCCGTGATACTCGAGTCCTAACAGTGAGGCTTGTGCAAGGCAGGAGAGCTCAGGAGATGCTGGAGCTGGTTCTGCAGCCAGGTTCCTTTTGCAGTTGTGCACATCTCCTCCACAGCTCTGATGTGATCAGGTGCACTGGCTGCTTTTGACTTACCACACTGCTGACATGGGGCTGTCACCTCACAGGGTGTAAGGACCATGAGTATTAATTAAGCTGAGGTTGTCAACTCCATTTTTTGATTTGTGTTTTTAAACAGGTCCTCTCAGACATAAGTGCTCTTCATCCCATTTCATAGTGGTGGTGCTAGCTCTAAGTAAGGGTTGTAAAGGTTTGGCCACTTCTGGTAAGCCCAAAACAAGAGGAGCATAGGCCAGATCTTTCCACTATATAGGCAGAGAACAAGAGGCGATGAAGATGGGGAAGAGGAAATGGTGGGATCTAACAATAAAACTAACTTTATATCTAAAGCCAACACTTTCACTCTAAGTAATAGGAAACAAAGAAGAAGTTGTACATAAAGAAAAAATTCAAAGATCATGATCAAATCCCACAAAAGATTCATAAAGAACAAGCAGATTTAGGCAATTGAATTAAATAACAGTATTAAATACTGTTATTCTTGCTCTTGGTTGGGACTTCTCGCTGAAGGGGGTCAGTGTTTTGCAAAAAGGGTATTTCTATGTTAACAATGACCAGACTGAGGTGCAGGGAAGTGATGGAATTGGACTGTGGCCCTTTTTGTTAGAAATATTTGCCTCAAAGCTTGGCTTGAAAAAACTAACTTAGATTGACTGGAATATTGATGATATGACATTCTCAAATATAGGCTGAATGAGCACTTAGAATAAATGTCAATAGGACAAATTAAGGGAGCTTGCCATACTTTCCATCTTCAGTAATGATCTGAAACAAAAAGTACCCAGCATAAAAATGAAATAGAAGGGAGAATCCTTCTTCTAAGAATCTGAGGGAGGATGAGGAGGAAGAAAACAGCTTAAAGTCAAGGATTGAGAAATGTCAAGAAGCAAGAACCAGTTTGTTGCCTTTAGTTGAGTTGAGCAATGCCCATTTCTCACCAGCAGTCCCCTAGAAACGGTAGTGCCACAGGATGAAGGCAGTGCCTCATAGTGGAGATATGAAAAGGGATGGTGTTTGAGACTGTGTAAGAAACATATACCCCTGCTGGAAAGAGATGTTTGCAAAAATAGGTTAGCTGTGGTATAAGTTTCTAAGGCTGCCTCCTCCTAAACAGTCTCATGAAAACCTGATGCTCAGGGGGTGACAACTTGTATATCTCTCCTAAGCTGGAAGTAACCCAGAGAGCAAACCCAAGTGACTGTGATTAATTTAGAATATAGACAGAGAGATTAAAGGGTGCAATAAATGTATATTATCAAGTGGCCCAACAGCACATGTGATAACTATCTGCTCATCTGCAAGAGCTTGAAGAGTGTAAACACCACAGAAGGAGAGTAATTGCTGAGGATGGTACAGAGAGAAGCTAAATAATTATGAATATTTGGCTGAAAAATAAAAAAAAAATCAGGTTGAACAGCAGGGAAAAAAGAAATCTCTCCAAGTGTTCATCTGATTGTGCATCCCAGAGAATCTGAACTGTTTTAATAGCTAAAAATAGACGTAATTGATCTAATTACACTTTTGCCTCTCTAAGTCCTATCATGCCATAAATTACTCATCAAAGCTGCTAAGTGTATAACCTATTGCCAAGTCTTTCACCCTGTGGTCCAGACCTTCAGCTGCTGGAAATCTGTTTAGCCACAGTGATTTTTTTTATCATGCTATACTGATACCCAACTGTTTGAGCTGGTTGAACTACCCAACTTATCTTTATTTGTTCCCACATGAAATCAGCAACAATACAAGGATATTTCTAGATTTTTTTCCCCCTAGTTTCTAGCTTTCTGTTATCTCTTTACCTAACCAAGGGGTTGTGTGTGGCAGCTCTCTGTTCCCACTGCTCAGGAAGCCCTTGTTAAACCTCTCCTTAAGAACAGCTGAGACCCTTGCTGTGAGACTTCTCCTTTAATTCTTTCCAGGGTGAGGATCAGGATGAATTTCTGGTTTAATCCTTTTCATTTCCTTAGTTTCCAGTTTGTAGCTCACCTTCAACCACTGGAATTTGCTGTGTGGTACAGAAATGGAGTATGCACATGTACATAAGTACAAATTATTTGTGTATATCTTGTGGTTATGCATCCAGTTACTTGCTCCTTGTGGAGGAGGAAGTGATTGAGGATGTCATCCTTCATATCCATGTGTAGTCCAAGGTGGGAAGCATTCCAGAGCAGCTGAGTGAAACCACTTGTCTGAGGTTGTTGAGAGTTAAAACATGGATGTGGGTTTTGTTTTCCATTATTCCTGGGGGAGGTTTTTAAGTGATGGAGGATGCACTGACCACATGATGGCATGAGAGGTTAGGGGGAGCAACAGCAAAACAAAGAGCATGTTGCAAGGCAGAAGCTGAATTGGAGGTAGGGGAGGGAGGAATTTCTTTTGTCAGCTTCCTGGCAGAGGCCAATTTGTCATTTTCTTGTGGAGCCCACATTATGAAGTTTGTTAGGAAATGCTGCATGGGATCCAGAGGTTACAAGAAAGATGAACTGTGTGTGCCCTGCCAAGAGCCAGCTGTGTTAGATGAAACAATTTTCCATCCAAGTAGCATGGTGATGAAGCTGAGATGTTTCATCATCATTGTCTTCTCCTGAAAGCATGGGCTGATATACAGATGCTGGCAGTATGCAACTGTTGGCTCATGTTCTTGAGGGTTTCCATGTTCATGAAGCAGCCAATGTTGTTTAGGTGGAAGAAGTTACTGAGGTGGGATATTCCTGGGGCATTTCCACAGATTTTCTGTTTGTTCTTGGGCAAACTGTGCTGGTGGATGCCTTGACTGAAAATGTGTGTCCCAGGGGGGTATGAGGTGGCAGTGCTGTACTCACCAGACAAGCTCATGACTGCATGCTCAGGGCAGCACAAGGAGTCCTGCCTGTGCTTACCAGCAAGTCCAGCCCAGTGGAAAGAGTCATTTGTAAGTCACTGGGCTGAGATGTATCACAAATTAGGTTCTTAATTTGGGACTCTTCAGTCCAAGGTGTTTTGTACAGGCAAGATATTTATTACCCTGCAACTCTGTCTCTTTTTCTTTTGGATAGGGAAATGGCAGGGAACACTGGAATCAGTTGAATGGATTTGAGGAAGTTTAGTTAGTATTCCAGAAGGCAGTCCTGCTCCTCAGACAGCAGAGTTGCAGTGACTGGGAGGAATAATAAAGCATTCAAACTGAAATCAATCCAGTAGTTATTTAGCCAATACCTGCAGCAAATTTGGCATATTAAAGACCTCTCAGTGCCAGCTGATGAAATCATTCCCAGCCACTTTTCTCCCAGCACACCGATAACTGCTCCCTCTTCATGGGTTTGGCATGGTGGCTGCTGTGGAACTACTGAAAACAACATCACAGATTCCCACAAGGTGTTTGAGTTTACAAAGAAATGTTCAAATGGATGACAGGGATCTGGGATGCCCCAAAGTCTTTTGCACAGGTAGAAATTATTTTTCCACCTTAACAAGAGGCACAGAGCTGGAGCTGGGCTCTGGTTTGTGAGGTTTGGCCTGGAATTCGTGTGGTTTATTTTGAAGATCAGTGTGCAGGCTGTGCAAACAGAAGCAGAGGGTAGGGAGGGGAAGTCTGGTCACCATTAATACACACAGACACATGGAAGGAATGTAGTCTGATTAAAAATTGTGTTTCTTCTCTGAAAGAGTTCTATCTACTGTACGCTATCACAATTAAGATTTAGTGTTACTAAGAAGGAGAGGACTCACCAATTAAAAACTCTTTTCCTTGCTCCTCCTGTCCAATTCTCAGCTTTATCCATTTATTTGTTGGGTTTTTTTTTTCACTTTTGCCATGGCTTTTTCTTTTTTCCCCACTTAAAATCTCTCTCTGTGAAGCCAGACAACAAGTAGTGTCACATCCATGTCAAGCCATCGGTTGCCACGAGAAGTGTGCATGCAATGCACACACAAAGGACACAGGCACATGGAAAAGCCTCCTGAGATAAGTGGCTGCAGCACATCTGGGGATCAGCATGCAAATAAGCAGGGCTTGGGATGGCAACCAGCCAGGCTGAAGCTGAAACCTCAGTCCCTGCAGGGAGACTCTTCAAAGTGCACCAAGTTCAGTGCATGCATTAATGTGTGGCTGTGGCTCAGTCATTTGTCTTCCTGATCATACTTAGAGAACATAACTCACCCTTTTTTGAGAGAATGAAAAAAAGAAACCACCCCAAAGACAACATGTGCTGTTATTGAGCCCTAATGCAAGCTGTAATTAAACATAAATCCAAAATAAGGTCTTTACTTGGCAAAGAAGAACCTGATTGTTGCCATAAAACCTGGCAGTGCCATTAAGTTTGGATCAGTTGCAGCCAATGTCCATGGAGAAACAGTGGTGCCCTTAGGGACTCTGAAAACCTGAATATTAGAAAATTCCCATCTGGTGATCAGCTTATGAACCAAAGGAAGTGTAGAAATCTTTTGGCACGTTCTTCAAAACTGTTTTGCTTACTGAAAATACATTAGCAGGGAGGCTGTATTTTTGCCTGATATTGTTTCTGTTCCATCTGGTGTGAAATCTTGGTACCACTGAGGCCAGCACCAAGACCATCACGGGTTTGAGATTTCATCTCAAATGAGGTTACCTCCAAGACAGAGTCTCGCACCTGGCTCAGTTCTGATATTGAATTTGGTGAGCTGATGATCCTGGGGACAAATCTGCTCAAACACGATGAGAGTTTCCTGTGTTGGCTTGGCCCTGATCTCCTGCTGCAGGTGCAGGCTCTGGGGCCACATGGGCTGTGTTCAAGCTGATGCAGGCCTTTTCTACAGTAGCAAATGTCTTCTTGACGTGCTGAAAAATGCAGCCTGTCATTTCAGCAGCCTGTCATCTTCCTCATGGAGTTGGCAGGAAGCACAGGGTGCTTGAGCAAGCTGGTTAGCTGAGGACAAAGTGTTTTCCTTGCCTTACTACCACAGCTCAGTTTTCCAAATGTAGTGATCTCCTAACTGAGTAAAGTTTGAGAGACTACAGAAGAGTTCTCAAGGAATCCTAGGATACCAGATTGGAAGGGACCTCAAGGATTCAGCCTTTCTTGGCAAAAGCCTGGTCTAGACAAGGTGGCCAAGCAGCTGAATCTTAAGTGTCCAATGTTGGGAACTCCACCACTTCCCTAGAGAGAACATTCCAATGCTGATTGTTCTTGTTGTGAAAAATTTTCCTCTTGTGTCTAATTGGAATCTCCCCAGGAGTAACTTGCACCCATTACCTCTTCTCTTTTCCATATGACTGCTTTTTAAAAGGGAATCTCCATCTTCTTTGTAGCCACATTTCAAATGCTGGAACATGGTGCTAAGATCTTGTCTGTCCCCCAGGTGAAGTAATTCTTAACTTCATTGAGCTTCAGAGCAGCCTAAGCTCTTTGCTCTGAAGGTGTTATAGAGCACCTCTGAGCCAGATGGTGTTGTCATCTGCCTTTCTGCCAAGTCTTGCTGTGAATTGCTTGCTGCTAGCTACATCTTGTCAGACTTCAGGTTTGCTGTTCAGAAGCAAGGACTTGTTATTTCTCCCCATTTCTTGCCCTTGATGCTACAGCAGAGCCCTAGCTTGCTGACTTTCAGAGAACAAGCATAGATCTTTTTTTTTTTTTCCCCTCTATGGGAGTGATTGCAATTTGAGAGAGATGATCCTGTTCACTTTAAGAAGGCAAGAAAGAGTCTTGAAGAATAATATGTTATTGTAGGGAGTCTCTACAAGGATGTAATTGAAGGATTGATCCAGGAATTCACAGTTGCCTTTGGATGTCCAGGAGAAAACTACCTGGCATTGTCTGTGGTAGTTTGTATCTCAGCCAGAATTTTTAAGAGGCTGCAAATGGTAATAAATAATTTCCCTAGCAGAGTATGAAGTTAGATTTTGTTGATTTGTTTTGGTGAGAGGAGTTCCTCTTTGCTAAAGGTAAGATTTTTATTCCTCACATTTGAAATGAGGAATGTGAAAAGTCTTTAGAGTCAGAACAGGTCTCGTCTTTCACATTAAGTTTCCCCCCTGGTTTTCTTAGGTAGGTAAAGCATCTCACAAACAAGCAGGAGTTGAGTTGGGCCAGATTGAATTCTAGCCTACGAGTAGTCACATTTGTTCTTTACTCAGCTACAGCATAAATAACAGTGGCAGAATGTGCCTGTAATATTCTGATAGTGCCTTTAATGAAATAGCTACTGGGTGGGATAGGAAAAGGCACTATGAAACTGGCAGCAGCCTGAGTTACAGCTTTGCAAACTTCTTGCTGTGCATTTCCATATAAATACATGTCAACTGATTACATTTTTATGGAGTTTCAATTGAATTCCAAGTGAAGCCCTGGATGTTGGGTGCTTTGGCAGCTCTCTGATCTAAGAGCCTTTCCATATATATATATATATGGAATATATATATATATTCAGTGCTGTTCAAAGTGGAGTATTTTGGCCCCCCAAGCATGTAGAATTTACTGCCTACCTCTGCACTAAGGGCTGACCCAAACAGGGCAGAATTTGAATTCCCTCTGTAAAATTGACTCCACTACTCCTGCACATTATTCTCCCTGTCTCCCATTTAGCATGTTAGCCTGCTGACAGTAGAGTACACAGCACTTAGCAGCTGCTTTGTGGAGCCATCAGTCAGGAAATTATATGATAAATAGGAGGTAGCTAGGTTTAGTGGCACTTTATTCTGCTTCAGCAGTTTTAGCCTGACTTTGCAGAAGTCATCATGTGGTTTATCTTAGGGGTTTGCAACAGGAGATGGCTACAATGCAGCAACTTATTACAGATATGCTTGAGTTATGATCTTCAGCAGCTGTGTTGCTCATGTGTAAATAATATAGTGTGAGATGGATAATTAGGTTGGGGTTTGAGGTGCAGCTCTGCTAAGGGCTGACAGAGAGCTCCTTGGGCCCTGATGGAGTATGGCTCTTTCCCAGATGGAAACTGCAACCAAGATATACAAAGGAGCTTCATGTGAGAGGACTCAAAAAGGTGTTCTTGGATATAGACATATATATATATGTATATACACACTCTTTTGGAATCATTTAATACTTGTTTTTCATGTCCCAGGTAGAGGAAGATAGCATGGTTGCACTCAGGATGGTTAAATGGTGTTCCACCCCATGAATTTGGGGACTGCTTTTAATGGGTAGATGCTGAAGCTGGCAGAGTGGGACAAGGGGGGAGACTTGGTGTCCTCAGTGGGATTGCTTGTCTTGACCATCCTATCTGAGATGAATAAGGGTGACAAAACCTCTGTAGTCTCACCTGTGCTCCCCAGACTCCCTCTTTGGAAATGCTTGGGGCAGAGAAGGACTTAATTGTGTGTCTACAAAGGTGTGAGTGACTTCCTTTGCTTAAAAAGTGGTGGCAGAGTTTTTACGGTAAAATTCCAGACATCTGCTTTAAAACCTCCTCCTTTCAGCTTACACTGCTAGAGTCAAATCCCAGCAAAGCAGAGAACAAGGGAGGTAGGGAGATGAGCTAAAATATGCTTCTGATGCCCTTTTTTCCCTTCACCACCCTGGCGTTTGGGGAGGTGGCAGCAAACATCCTCCACTCGGATAGTGACAATGTGTTCACTGAGGTACCTGGTCATCTGTGACCCACCTCTGTTCCTCCTGAAGCCCGGGGTGAAACTTGTAGCAGATTGCATGCTAAGGTCCAGTTGGTGCAGCAGAAGTGGAAAGAAAGCTGCTGTAAGTTGGAGCTGCCAGCAGCGAGCCACAGTTATTATTCATTTACAGTGTCTGAGCTCTGAGTCAGTGAATGTGCTGTGGCTGAGGGCATGCTTGTGATGTGTCACAGAATCAAACCATGAAACTGGACAGGCCATGTCAGATCTTTCCAGATTTTCCTGAAATACTGGGAATATTTCTGAGTTTACACCATTTTCCCCCTGTTCTCTCCATTTACTCCCTCAGGGCCATGAAGTTTGTTCCTCTAGTTCTTTATTGTCCCACATAAAAACATAATAAGAAACCAACCCAACTTTTGACTAACCAAGGGAGAAAATCCATTTTTTTAACCCTAGCTCTAGTTGGTGTGAGGGAGCTGCTTTCACAAAGAACATAATCTAAGAGGAGGATTACATTTTGCTGGATAGCAAAGGGCAGGAAATACAAACAGAAGATGCTTTGAGTCAGCAGGCAAAACCAAAATAGGCTTAGTTTTACTGCCAGTGCATAATTAAAAGTTTTCTTTATTTCTAGAAGCATTTTAGTAAATCCATGACATGACCTCATGTCTGTACTTCTCAGCTTCTGGTAAACACATGACTTCATCCAAAGGGTAATAACTGGGCAGGATTGGTTTGATTTGTGTCACCGGTGATTCTCAGCCTCTCATTTGCACTTGGGAGGCAGCAGCAAGGTCAGCAACCCCCTCCTTTGGGCACACAGATCATGGTGGTGGGGGAGAGCCATCATCTATGTGCTTCGTGGCCTCCAGAGCTGGGAGATGATCCTGCTGCTCTGGTGGGGAGCTCGAGGTGGGCTTGTGCTTGGCCATTCAGGGCAGAGCCTAGGGGATGGCAGGGACACATTCCCTCTTTTGTCCACCAAGGATCCCTGGAGGTGTCTCAAAACAGTGGGGAGCAGGAGCCCCGGCACCTGCAAAAGCCTTTGAGGAGACAGGGTAGGGGAGCTTAGTGCTCCCCTGGGTCTCCAGAAAAATGACAAAGAAAGCACCCTTCCTTTTTAAGAGGTGTATGAAATGAGTTGTCCTCAGGCACCTTCCTCTGGATGCAGAATGACCTTTCCCAGTTGCCTTTCACTTTGAACTCTGCTCTCTGCTTCACTCCAGATAGTCTCAGTTCAGTTGTAGGATATTGTGTACTTCTCTGAGGATAAACATGTTTGTTTTTTAGTGTATTCTCTGCCTAGGCTTTTTGTCCTGCAATGATAATATATTTTTTCCCTTGTTTTAATTAAAAAAAAATAAATCAATAAATCAGGAATGCTTAGGAAAGGTTTGATGGCCCTTTTGATCTGACATGTCACATATGGGCAGATAATTATTTATTAAAGACTTCTTCACGTCCCTTTCCATTTCAGCTCTAGAAAGGGAATATTCAAATTAGTAAATACATATTCATGCACACACTCTGGGCCAAACTCTCCTCTCAGGCAGACCTGGCTGACTGCAGCAGGGCAGGAGAATGCAATCTGTAAGTCATCGTGCTGCTTGACACATGCTGTTCAATATCTTTTCTGTCTTTATGAGTGTGGTTTTTATGGAGATGTTGGAGAGATACTCAGATCCAGGAACCTCCGTTGTTCTTTTTCAGATCCTCCTCACCTCTTCCCAGCATTCCACCCTCCTGTACCAATTGATGCAAGACATCATGAGGGACGTTACCATTATGAGCCATCTCCCATCCCTCCTCTGCACGTGTGAGTATTCAGTATTTCCACCTCTCTTCAGCTGCCTGGAATAGCAGGCAAGTAGAAGAACCTTTGCAGTGCTTGAAGTACCTGGAGCACTTTGGTAGTCTTGTTGGACAGCAGGACCTGCTTTGCCTAGGATCTACTCTGTCTAGCTCTTCCTCTACTTTGGGAAAGTGTCAAGGTTATCTGTCAGTGAAGCAAAACGCAGGCTAGTGCCTGAGGTACTCCTGTTATAAGGTGGCTGGCAAGTGTTACCTATATGTTTGTTTATTCTGCATGCTGTCATTCTATAAATACTAAATTAAAAAGTGCTGAAACCTCTGAAACACAGCCTAACACCTATTCTGTCTGTTAGGCTTGGGTTTCTTCAGAGCTAAAATTTCCTCTCATGTCCAAGTTATGCTGTGTGGGGTTTTTTTGTTCTCAGTGACTGCTATGAAGCTTAATGAAATTTTTGGTGGGTTTTCATAGTCCCTGTTGTGCCCCTGTGTTGTGTGATTGATGGGAATGTCACCCAAACAAAATGGCAAATGTGATAGAGCACAGGGTTTACACAAAGATAAAAGAAATGAATACCAGTGATAAGGTGCATTAGAAAAGGGTTGGTTGGTAGTGGTGGAATCCTGTAGAAATGAATAGTCTTATTTCTATATGGGGAGACAGATATCAGCATTGCAGAATAAAATAGTTGTGCCCAGAAATCTGCTATGTACCATTAAAAATGGAGCCCAAAAGCAGGGTTTGGTACTTGGCTAAAAGACTTGATATATACATTTAATCATATCTACTAATCACCTCTCATTCTGAGCAAATATAAGAAGAAAAGCACAAGTAATACTTTGAAGAATAATGCTAGTTGTTTAGGTGGCAGATTGCTTTGCTCTGGCTATTAGTTAGAGCTGTGTAATTACATATATGCAGAAGAAAAATGAAGTTGTTTTAAAACAAGTCCTCCTCTATGAGCAGAATTAATTGATATTAACAATCCTAACTCCATGCCCAAGTACACACACAATATTTTACTAACAGTTTTCTTGGGCCAGTCTTCTATTAGTGAATTGTAATTTCAGAGCAGATTTGCCCTGGAGGTAAGTAATAAATCTGTGTTGCAGTCTTCTTGGGCATTAGAGGAAAAGTGGGTGTTTAGAGGAAGAGAGAGTACAGAAACTTGTGATTTATTCACCAGAGTCTCTCTGATGCATCACGATTTACACCAAAGCTAAGCACACCATAAAATATACTCCAATACATTCAATTTGCTGCTAAAGAACTGTTGGAAGCTGAAGGTGGCAGGCTGAGACAGTCATTACAGGGCCATCCTAAATTTTACAGTGCAGTGAATATTCTGCCTGGCTGTTTTGGGGCAGCTGTGGAAGCCAATTGGGGGAATTTGCCTTTGTCTTCAGTGTGAGCTAGATGGGGTAGGAAGGCTTAGGAAGTGTTTTAACCTGCATCAGCAGAGGAAAGTCATCCAAAACCTGGAAACCTGAGTACTGTCTGTGAGCCTCCATGGAGCTTTCTGGATCCATGTGCCACAGTGGGATCTTCCTGGAGACAAAATGATCTTAGCCTGAGGTGTTATGAATGCAGGCAGCTGCTTCAGAAACACACTCTGCTATCAGCCCAAGCTTCACACTCAAAATTTCTTCTGTTTATATTTCCATTACCTTCTGTTGATTCTTCCACTCCCTTGGTTTGTGCTGCCATGGGAGTGATGAGCTGTAGTGGACTCTTGGAGCAGTTTTGGTTGGTGTGATTAAATGTAAATATGCAATTACACAACTGTGGGGAGAAAAAAAAAAAAGCATCCACAGAGAAGCTGTTGAGTCTAACAGGTTAAGGTTTGTCATGCTTTTGCAGTTTTTTTGGAATACATTTTTTAACATATAGATAAGGTAGACACCCAACAGTGTTCTTGCAAGTTTTAGAGAGGCTGGTGTGAGGAGTGTTAGATTGGAGATCATCTGGAGCTATTATTGACCTGCTGTCCTAACAACCATTAAAAATCAAAAAGAAGAAAGATCTGGGTCTGAGAAGTTATTTGAGAACTCTGAGAGAAAAGGGCAAGAACACCAGTCAGGATCCAAATGTTTACCCACAGCTTCCTCAATGACTCCACTGTATGAGTGGTTTTCTCCTCAGCTTCCTCATACTCTCAAATGTGTGTGTGGAATAGTAATAAAAAAGGGAGGCAAAAAATTGGCATCATTCCAGTTATCCAAGCTCCTAGAAATGTGTTGCAAAGCCTGTCAAGCCTTAGTGGAGTTAGTTTAGGTGTAGTGCAAGTGCAGAAAAAATGTAGAGAGTGCATTTTTCCACATGATACCTAATTGTGTGCACACAATTTCCAGCAACAAAGTGAGAAAGAAAAAGAAAGGAATTTTTAAGGTGTTACAGAACTCTTACATACTTGTAACTTCAAAGATGTATATGTATTTATATGTATAATTCTATATGTATTTATAGGTATAATTCTTGTAGGTAAATTGCTGATGGGCAGAAGTGTTTGTATCTTCGATTTTACCGTGCAGCCAAATTTTATCCTTTGAGTTATAAACCCCTAAAAGAAGGGTTTATGTTTATGATGGACTTGCTGACAGATGCTTATGTCTAGTAGGACTAGCAGGCACTGCTGTAATTATGCTATTGTATCCTATCATTAAAGATTTCAATTGAAAGAGGTTTATAAATTGCTCTTCCTCTCTTAGCTAAACCACCCTACATTAAGGCATCAAGGATATGGTGCAGAATTAAATTAAAATCTCATAAAATGAAATATGTTCTGTATTAGCTGTTTGACACTTAATTTGCCTCTGAATGAGGAGAGGAAATCACAAATTAACCTGCCTTTGTTTTTCCAGCCACGGCTTATTAGGTGTTAGAACAACTGCAATTACAGCCCAATAATAACCCCCAACCCTTATGAATATGTACTGAAATGTGTCACTTTGTGTTAGCAAAACCTGTTTGTTAGCACTCTCCAGTTATCCTGGAATTTCTACAGCACAACTTCAGTTTATACTTCAGAGAAGATTTATAAATAACTTAGATTATATGTTATTATATATTGGTTCCTGATATTTGCTAGGCCATCCAGTAGTGTGATGCCTTCTCGGATTGGTGTGCAGTGCGTCAAAATCATCTTGCTAAGGAGGGTATTTGTTTGAACATAAAATAATACCTTCAGCGTGCTACTTTTTTTATTCCTTAAGAAACAAATCATAAATTTACTATTGGCTAACCCTTCCAGTTGCCTGATGTCATTGTTGACCTTGGCTTTGTTGGAATGAGAGTTGTTAGCAGTGAGCAGATGAAGAATAAGTGTGTCTTGACTATTTTTATGACAGTGCAAGCCTAAATAACTTCACAGTCCCACAACTTTCAAAATCTGACTTAACCAGGATAAGAGTTTTTATTTATGTATTTATTTTTAAAGCTCCTGAGGCAGAGATGAAATTGCAAACTTCTACTGACAGATTGAACTCATTCTTAGTGGTTCATTCATTCCCACACCTTTACCAAGTTGTAGTAATAGGTTGTTCCCAATCTGCTTCATTTCAAAGTTGGGTTGGACAGCCTTTGAAGGTCACTTAACCTGGACTGTGAGTAAGGGAGTGTGAGCAGGTAAATCTAAGGGAAGATGTGCTTATGTTGGTCTCTTCTCCCAGGTTAACACTGAGAAGACAAGAGGAAATGGCCTCAAGTTGCACCAGGGAGGTTTAGATTGGATGTCAGGAAAAATTTCTTCACTGAAAGGGTTGTTAAGCATTGGCCTAAGCTGCCCAGGGAGGTGGTGGAGTCACCATCCCTGGAGGGGTTTGAGAAATGTCTAGATGTGGTACTTAGGGACATGATTTAGTGGCACGGTGGTGATAGGTAGATGGTTGGACTTGATGATCTTAGAAGTCTCTTCCAACCTTAATGATTCTGTCATCCTGTGATATTACTCGCATGCTTATGGCCAGGAGAGGCTGCCATCAGAGCTAAGAGGAAGCTGCAAGGTAAAGCTGCTCTCTTGTAGCTTCCAAGGATCAACAATATGAGTTTGGCAATCTCACACCCTGCAATGATGCATGGGCAGATCGTTGCTCACCTGCCTAACAGGAATGCCTTCAACAAACAGGTATTTTTGACCTGTGTGAATGCACTGGTAGTAAAGCAAAGCATTTATTTGGCTTTCAGTCAACTTCAAGTTGATAAAAAGAGAGTCTAATTCTTAGATATTTTATTTCGTATCTAATTTATACAGACATCAGTTACATGAGGGCGAAAAGGAAAGGAAAGTCAGGCCCAGATGCTCAGCTTTCATCACCCTCTGGTTTTGGACCAGGCCCTACAGTGGGGAATGTCCAAGATTAAAGTGTTGGCTCTGCAAAATGTCCTTGATTAGGAGACAGACTGCTTGCCATATGCTTGATAGCACATTTAGGTGTTTTCCTTTGCACTTTCATTCTTAGGCTCTTATTTCTATTTAAAAACTCAACATTTAAACCTTTTACATTATTTACCTGCTGCTTTACCTAAGTGCACCTCTAAACTGGAGAGTTGGCAAGGAGTCCCTCAGCTTGTCAGAGCATTCCTTGATCTTTCACAGTGGGAAGGAGAGCTCCACCCAGTGTGAAAAGCAGCACTCATGCAATTGGCTTTAATTACTTTAAGACTTGGAAAATGGGCTTTATGGTTTAGCCAGGAGCCATGGAAGAAGAAAGACTGGGAAGCTCTTGGGACATGAAATGATGACTGCAGTCACAGCTTTCCAAAACCATTCATGAAAGTATTTTCTGGAAGCAGGGCAAAATCTTCTATTAATTGGGAAGCACCCCAAGAAACCTGCCCCTGGAAGTGCAGCAGTATAAAAACAGGGCCAGATGCCTGCACATATACTTCAGCAGATAGTGTTCATTCAGTGCCAGGCCTTTTACAAAGTAGGGAAGAGGAAGCCTGAGTCTAGACCAGAACTGGGATCTCTCACTTAATATACAGTGTTACATCATTTCAAATAGTGAATCAGTGTTTTGTTTAGCTGTTGGTACTTACTTAGTAATATTTACCTTAAGGCTTACAGATCATAAATCCTCCTTTGCAAGCAGGCTGGTTTAAAACCAGCAGACTGGTTTTAAAAATTACCTGAAACTGGGAAAGGTTTGGAAAGGAAATTATTGGTGGCACGTATTGAATTGCAGAAAAAAATGTGGTTCTCTTAAATTTTTGATTCTGAGAGAAACTTGAAAAATGTGGGTAAAAGGTAAATATTTTTCAATGTAGCTGTTTTAGATAAATTCAGTTACATTGATTTGTTTAGGTAAGTTGCAGCCTGAAGTTTTGGCACACTCAGTTCAACCCTTCTATCTTTCTAGCAGATTTTCTCTCTAGCAAAAAGCCTTACTGAGGAGAGAATATCTTATTTTAAAGTTCATTTCTACTGGCAAATCAATTCTAGATCAAATAAGGATTCCCCTGCTAAAAATCTATCCCAGTTTTAGCAAGCACAATTTACATGAAAGTCAACAGAATTGCCTCTGAGCTCACCAGATTACATTTGGTTCACATCATTCATCTGTTTCTGTGGCAGATAATACTTTGTGACATAATCATTTTCTCTGGAGTAGCTAATTGTAATGCCAAGGAACTACAGGGTTAGAAAGGAGAAACAATAGCAGCAGATAAATATTAGGTTAACAGAGGCTCTTTGTTCTTTTCCTGCAGCCAGCTTGATTTTGGGGTGGGCTGGGGAAGTTACAGCAGCCCAAAGGAGAGGCAAGATTTTGGTGAGATCTTTAACGTAGAAGGAGAAGTTTGTAAAACATAGTGGCTGGTTTTGTTAGAAGTCCTTTGGTAGAGATTTGCCCCAGATCTTCCATTCTTTTGGGGTGTTTTTATGTTGAGAAAAGCACTTCAGAGACAGCAGCCCCCAGCTTAATGAGACAGGCAAGCTGCCACCAGCTGACTGACCACCTCCCATGGTATGGCCACTTGGCAGTGGCAAAACAGCCTCCCGGGACAACATAATGGGAAGAAGACAAGGGAAAAGCCCTCAGTGGTCTGCAGGAGCAATCATCTGCTGCTCTGAAGGGTATTGGTTGCCTGAGCCCCACCTGAGAGGCAGAGTAGCACGGGTTTGTATGGTGAGACCCAGTGAAAGGGATTCTGAAAGAGGTTTGTGTGGATTATGTTGTTGCAGAGAAATAGTTCCTAGGTTGATCAGCAGTATAAGGTATCTGTGGCACTGGACAGCATTTGCTGCTTAGCTGATTTACCCTACCTGGGCAGTTGATAGTGCTTAGACCAATTCTTGACTGCCAGTGAGAAGTGGTTCCCTAAGGCAGGCTTCAAACCAGTACGAATGAAGAGATGATGGAAGTGAAATGAATGCCCAGCAAAGTCATGCCTTGGGACACTGTATTGTATGTAACATTTTTCTGTGGACTAAGGAATATCTAGGCATGGCTTTGAGCTTTTGGGGCATTCCCTCTGTGTGGATTTGTATACAAGTGTGTGTATTTATGTGTGTGCATCCTCTTTTAGATAGCAGGGTGAATAACTCTGCTTGTGTTTATCATGAACTCAGTAATTCTAGATCTTCACAGTTAAAGCTAGTGGAAGGAGCTACACAAAGCTTGAGAATGATGAAAATGAGAGGGGAAAAACCAAACAAAACAATCCTGAAAAATACTGATGGGCAAAACCATTGAAATCATACGGATTAATTTAACATTTACCCAAAAATACATAGGGTAGCTGCAATGCTAGACTTCTGCTGCTTGAAAATGTCTGTTTTCTCATTCTGTTATCAGCTGCAAAGAATGCAAGCTCTAAATATAGTGCACATTCAGAGGCTCTGAGCCTGGGGTTTCTTGGACCAAATTCCTGTGTTCTTTGTGCTGTAGTCAGCAGTATTAGTCGAGTGAGCAGATATTGACTGTGGTATTCACAAGCAGTGAACCAGAAGGAAGCCAACTCTATAGAGGCTGCTGTCAAACTTGTTGCAGTGGCCTGGGAGGTACTGGACTGTGACAGACTCCCTTTTTTTTTTCCCTCTGCACAATTCTTCCACTCATGTTAAATCTTGCTTCAAAGAGAACTGAAATGTTACAGTCTTAGCCTGCTTTTTTTCCCTCTCTTTTTTCTTTCTTTTTCAAGTGTAGTGGTGAGGTTTCTGTGTTGTGAATTGGAAGTCCCTGAAGTGAGAGTAAGTATAAACTGGAAGAGATGGGAGCAATGAATGCATCTGCAGCATAGGAGTACAGAGCATCTTCATCTTTCCCTTACTTAGATCCCCTTCTCCCTCAACAAAGACATATTGTCCTATAATATTGGAGCATGGATTGAATTTAGTTCAGGCTTTTTTTTTTTTCTCAGAGGAAGAAAAAAACCAGAGGTTAAATAACACCTTGTTTTCTTTTTGTCACCCCTTACTCAGCCCACTATATTATATAGATATATGTGTGTGTATATGTCTGTATTTGTTTGCATATTTGTAGCAAAAAGCAGGCTCTTGAGCAGCTGTTGCCTGTGTTTCTGAGATGTAGGAGACACACTAGCCATCCCTTGCATATTCTCTATGTGATGCTAAGACAAAAAGAAAGACAAGACCCTAATTCCACTCAAAGGAATGTGCTCCATGGGTGTTTTATCAATCAGTGTGCCTCAGGGTAGGCTGGGCCAACATTTGTGCCTAATCTTATCAATTATTAGTGGAAAGGATTGAAAGAAAAATGTTATGCTGTTTGATTTTTGCTTTACATGACCAAGGAAGGACTTGGCACTTTGTTGTAGAAGAAACTTGTCAATGAAACTGAGCCCTGTGAAATTGCCATTAAAGAGCAGGGAAGAATATATATTGCTTAGTCCCTTCCAGCACTGCATGTGTAGGTCTGAAGATACAATATAGTACAGTTACTGACTGCATTTATAGTCAACTTTATAGGAGTGTTGGTAATTTTCTAAAGACCTCACAGACGTTAGAAGCAAAACATCCCTGAAGCTCATGAGCCAGGAATACAAAGCTTCTGAGAGAATGAACTGACCTGTTCTCTGCCTGAAAGCATTATTTATGAGCTGCTGTGACCATTGGTGTTAAGGATCAACGGGAAATTAGGGAGTATTTCACATGAGGGAGAGTTTCTAAACATATCAGATTTAAGTGACTATCTCTTCAAAGATACACATCTTTCAGTCCTGGATCTCCACTTGAAATTCAGCCTAGATTTATCATGCCTTTTCCAGTGGCCTGTGGAAGAAAAGATTGATAGTCTAGTCCAGCTTCTAGAGGCCACCAACAGAAATAGCCCCATTTAACAACACTGTGGACAGATTTGGAGGGGAGGGCAGGAGCTGAATGACCAGGGGCAATCAGGTGTTCTCTGCTTCACCCTGCAAGATCACTATCAGTGTACATCATCCAGACAGCCCCAAGAAAGCTTGTGTGGCTGCCTCTGTCTTGCTTTGCTGCGCTTGTTCCTCAGGCTTCCCTTTTCTGGGAGCTATGTTTCTAGTCCTGTGGTGAGATTGGATTGCAGAGATGCTGAGGAAACAAACATGTAGGTTGCCTTGTTGGTTCAGGTGTGTCCTAAATTGGCCAGTTTGTTCCCCTTGGAGTTTTCATCTGCACACCTAGTTACTTGCTCTGTTAAGAGAATTAAGAATGCTTCCAGCATATAGATAGTGCCTCTACCTCCGTGACATTAATTTACTTTACATTTAATGCTTGTTTTTCACATCTTTTCCCCTACAGTCACATTAGAAGTGATGTCCTCACCCATTGAGGTTGTTCAACGTTATAGATTTCTGCAAAATAGGGCAAGAACAGCGTGAAGCCTTTCTCTTATGTTTCTTCTTGTGTTCTAGCCATTTGTAAGAACTGACTTGTAGTGCAGATTCCAGAGCACCACGAGGGCTTTTAGTGCTTGCAGGATCAAATCAAGAAGCTGGCCTGGCTGAGACAACTTTTAAGCCCCAAATGAGAACAATGTTTTCCTGCTCAGATTTGTTTGCACCCCAGCCAGCTCCCACAGCTGGACCTTGGAGACTTGCAGAGAAAATAGAAGTGTCTTATAGCAGGATACCTTTCTTCCCCCTTCTTAACTAGTATAGTTAGTGACTAGTATTGTTAGTCACTATAGTGACTATTATAATAATATATATATAAAAATACATTGACTATTATAATAATATGAATAATCACTAATATAGTGACTAGTATAATAGTCACTAATCCTTGTGAATATCAGTTTGGGGCTATCTGCTAATGTTAGTACAGAGACGTGATGCAAATCCAGACATACCTCAAGAGAACCTTAATGCTGATCTTTCATATCGCTGTTTCTGTCAGGAATGTAGTCCTTCAAAGTCAGAATTTTGGTCAAATGTTCCCTTCACAACCAAATTTAGGTAGCAAGTGCAATAGGAGAGACATTCATTCATTCACGGAATTTATCTTTTGTTATTGCCAACTTGCTTTTGTTTTAAACAGTTAAGATCTTACTTTATCATATAATATTAGAATTGAAGAAAAGCTTTCCCTCTTCCCCAAATCTCAGTTTTGGAATACTGTGGATGTGTCTTATAGGAGTCACTGGAAATGAAAGCTGAGAGGTTTGGTTTGCTTTGGTTTTGAGTTTGCAGGAAGAGCGTTTCTCTGCTTCACAGAACAGACACTGAGGAGAGTGTTCATCTGAGGTAACATGAGAGGCTTTTCAGGTGCTTTGCCAGAAGGAGGAAGGCATACCTTAGGTGGGGGAAAGGAATTGAGGGAAGAAGAGAAGCTGAAATTTGCTAAAGCAATAGTGAGCATGGCATTCTCCAGATAGGCAGGGCTTAGAAAAACCATCAGTGAATGAATGAAAGGAGGAGAGAGGTACTTAAGTACTGAAAGTACTGAAAGCTTAATTAAAAACATGAAATAATGGGAGTAAAAACCCATTAGTTGAAAATACTGTTTTTATAGGTTGGTTTTACTGTGATAGGTCATGCCCATCACCAGAAAAACTTATTGTGACTACCACATGAGTTTTGTTGCGGTTCAGTAGCAGCCTCAAGCTCTTCTTTCTGTTCCTGTCCGCCGGGGTGGGTGCCCGAATCTGGCACCCTGCAGAAGTGGATCTCAATTAGCAATACCTTTTTTTTTCCAGCGAGAGGATTGCTGCACATAGGCAGGAGAGAGATCTTTGCCTCAGGCTCCATCCTCTTCTGATCTGTGAATGGGAGAGAGAGAGATCAGGAGTGATTGTAGAAAGCCTTTCAGCTCGCTTAGTTTTGTACCAGTTGGATGTTTTTCTTCTTCTCCCAGTCAGGGTATGGGCACTTTCTCTGTGGTGCCCAGCGACTTCTTTTTCAGGCATTTTGGGGGTGTTTTTGAAGCAGTTCACCATTCACCACTGTACTGCTTGTATAGAGGTCGCCTTTGATGAGGTTTTTGTCACATGCACTCACTGAAGTCTCAGTGTACTCAAGCATTAGAAAAGCCACGATTGGAGTGGCTTTGTTTTCTTTGTTGAGCTGTTTATTTTGCTTTCTTCCCACACAGTTCCCTGGCCTGCCTCTGACAACTGCTTTTCTGCATGAATTGCATTCCTCGGGGCCGCAAGGCTCCTAATTCTTCCAGTCGATTTGCTTTCTGCCTGTATGATTAGTCCTCTGCTCCAGCACACAGTTGGGCTTTGCCAAGCAAACTGCTTGCTAAGTGCCTTTAACGTGAAGACCTAACTACATTTTTTAACCTCATTAGTGTCTAGGGCACTGCTTCATTCCAGCTTAATAAAGTGGCCACTATTGAATCATCACTTACTCTAAAACAGGTTGCAAGAAGATTGCCTAAGTTGTCTGGTTTTCTTGAGCTTTTGCTGGATAACAGGTTTTATTTCAGTACATGTTCAGTTTAGGGATGTAAGTTGCTTTTTGAGAGGACACCCATGTAGATTTGTGATGCTGAGTGAATTTAGCCTTTACGTGTTTAAAAAGAAACTCAGCACCTGTTCGGAAGCAGTGAATCTAAGTAATAAAATCACCTAAGCAAATGTGGCTTGGGGAGAAAGTAGGAAGAGGGCTTGGGGGTAGAGCTGGTAAAATTTTCCTCCTTCTTTCAGCTTCAGAATTGAAAACATCTCATCCTGACCAGTTTAAATACAGACTTCTCAGTGTAACACTGGATTTAGAGCAGCACAGCCACAGTCTGCATTGGTTCACTTTGTCTCAGGATAAATTTTTAGCTGAATGTATCATCACTGAAATTTAGATTTCAGTTGGAATTGCACAGAAACTTGAATGGAAAAGATATTAGAGGACTTGCAAATGTTGTAAAGGCAATAAAAAAAGAAAGTTTTCTAAGAAGACAGAGTCACTAGGGAGCCAGGGGAAGAAAGGAGGCACTGGGTCACATGCCACTGGTGATGGTGCATTTGTGCAGTTGCATAGCACAGCCACTCAGAGGGTGAGACTTCATGATTAATGGTGTTTATTCTTGACAGAAGCCTCCTTTATTTATCTGCAATACACTTTAGTGATTTTATCAGTCACCTGAATGAAAAATATTCAGTCATACCAATATTGCAGTGTAAATTGAGTAGAGTCACTTTTTATTCTATCTTTCAGCCTTATCATCTGCACAGTAATTTTCTAGCAGAGGTTTGATATAGAAAGGCTGGATTTAGCTGTACTTGACACAAAGCCTCTTCAATTTCCCCTAAAAGTTCAGGCTACTCTTAGAAATGTGTATAAAATATATATATATATATATAATACATAAAACCCTCTTATCCAAGCAATTTCAGGATTTGAAAGAATGAAGATAAAGTGCACAAACCTGGATATGAGAAATGTTGCTCATATGAAAACACCTAATAGCTCTGAAGCCACTGGTGAAAATGCTCTTTTAGTGTGGAAGCTTGTGGCTTAGTGCAGCTCTTTTTGCATGGCTACATAGTCTGACTTTTCTTCTAATCAATCATCATCCAAGCCCAATCAGCATAGAGGCAGAGCCTATCCTTCATCCTGGGTGTAATTTCAGAGTTGAAGACTATAATGGCCACATACAGCACATTAGTCACTGCGATAACAGCTAGTGGCACTCCTGAGGAAGGGGAGGGGAGGGTGGGGGGGAGAAGGGGAATAAAATTCTTCTCATTCTCCCAGTGCATTAGTGAAATAGGAGCAAATGTTAAACAAATGTTTATTTAATTAGCTGACTTAACAGCATTAAGTGTGAGGAAAAAGCTTCTGACACTCCTTTGACCCACTCTTTTGTGGAAGGGGAGGGAGGGGAAAGGGAAGGAAGGAAGTGGTACGTGAATGCCGTCAGGATTGCTGTATGCCCACATATTCTTAGGATGGTGGTGCTGTGGTTATAACACTTCCAAGAGATAGCAGACCCTGCCTGTAACCCAGAGGATGCTAAAATTTGAATGGCAAATGAGACCACCTCTAGAGCAGCAAAAGAGAATTGCAGAGTGGGGAGGTTTGCTGGAGGATTGCAACTGGTAATTTCACTGGCCAGTCTGTTATTAATAACAACAGATAATGAGCATGCTCTAGACTTTTTGGATTTGCCTGCTGTACTTTGTGGAGCAGAATAGTTTGAGGAGGGAATGGCATGTGGAGGTCCATGGCAGTCTCTCCTCTATTGGGTAACAACTTTCCAAGGCTTGTTCAAATAACATTTGCTTGTTCTGTACATCTGTTTTTTATTTGTGGTGATGAGTTTTGCATCAAATACCAAATGCACTGATACATTATCCTTGATGTATTAATGACCACAAGTCAATGGACTTGGCACCAGCTGAAGGAAAAGGAAGAAAAAGGAAAAGGGGAGGAAAAATGTACCAGCACTCATATAGGATTGTGCTCTGCAGGTATAGGTCTTACCCTGCTTAGAGTTCCTAGAAGAGAGCAGAATAATGTCTTGGTAAGGCTCTAACAGGAGGAAGGGATGGAAGTCACAGCGTATCTTGTTAGCATTACTTTTATTTGCTGTTTACATTGCTGCAGTGTCCAGCAGCTCTGTGTAGGATCAGAGCTCTGCTGAGTGTTGTGCAAATACAAGGAGCTCTGCCAGGAAGAGCTTTGGCAAATGAACTCTGGTTAGTCTGCTTGCACAGCCTTGGGGATTACCATTCCCAGCTGTTTTCCTCACCATGAAAATTGTTCCTTGTCCCTCAGAAGGGGTCAGGGGATGTGCCTTTGCCCCATTTACAGTCTGGCAACTTTGCTCTGGCTCACCAAATCTGGACACTGAAGGGGTCAGTGGCAGAGATGCACTGCCTGTGCTGGGGCAGGAAAAAACTTACACAGCTGCCACAAAATTTGCCAGAGGACATCCACTAGAAACCTAAAAGGCAAGTGGCAGTTGGAGGGAGCAGTTATAGTCAGTCATGGTTTTGTATGTTTGCTCCCTTTGTTTGTAGAAGCAAAGAAATTGTCAAGTAAATCCATGTAACCCTCCCCTACTCACCAGTTTCTTTCTCAGTCCTGAGAAGGATTGGGAGGAAGGAAAGGCAAGGTGGGATGCTCTGTATGGAAAGGCCAAGTGGACAGTGTTTCAGAGGAGTGTCAGGAGGCAGTGACAGTGGTTGGTGGACACCAAGTGTCAAGACTTCAAGACTTGTATAATGAAATTAATATACCTTGGTCTCTTCTCCAAGGTTAACAGTGAGAGGACAATAGGAAATGGCCTCAAGTTGCACGAGGGGAGGTTTGGATTGGATATAAGGAGGAATTTCTTCACTGAAAGGGTTGTTAGGCATTGGCCCAGGCTGCCCAGGGAGGTGGTGGAGTCACCATCCCTGGAGGTGTTTAAGAAATGTTCTACTTAGGGACATGGTTTGGTGGCATGGTGGTAATAGGTATGGTTGGACTTGATGATCTTAGAGGTCTCTTCCAACCTTAATGATTCTGTGATCCTGTGTGACTCAGTGGCATCCAAAGGAGCAGTTGCTCACTGTAGTAAATACTGGGGGCTGAAGGTCGTCAGTGTAACAGCTGATCTTTTGTTAACAAAATATTAAATAATGGAATAAATACCCATTGCTTTTAACAGCATGGACTCTTCTTGAGGGAATCCATCAGCTGGTGGTTGGGTTATTTAGGAAGTCTTACAGGTAGCAGAGAATGTCTGTAAGGAAGCTGGATCTGCATTCAGGCAGTCCATCAGTTGAAAAATAGGAATACAGTCAGTGAGGAAGGATTTAGTGCCTTGATTAATGTGTCCAATTTTTAACTGTAACTACAGAATGGTAACACTTCCCAAAGAAGGAAAAGGGGAACCAGAGTAATATTCTTTTGCTGTGGATCATTGGCTAATTGTCATGCATGGTTTCCAGCACCATGAACATCTTTTGTGCAGCCATTTGTGTCTTTTTTTTCCAGCTGCAATGATACCTTTTAACTTTATAAAGGTAAAACATTTTTTTTTAACCCTAAGTGAGGTCATTTGTTAATTTAGGAATTTACATTCCATAAGGCACAGTACTTGCCTAAATGATAAAATATTAACAGCATAGTATCTCTTGGTATCACTTTCTAAGTGTTTTACTTAGAGATGGAGAAACAGCAGGTGAGGAAGTCAACAAACTTGTCCAAGCTGGTACAGCAGATAGGTGATGGAAGCTAAACCAGAGCCTGTGTACCTTAAACCCTGATCTAGCTCCTCTTATGCATGAACTACATAGGCACTGACCCAGCCATGATTTACACAGATCTATTGAATGGAAGGATGCTACTGAAACTGATTCTGTGACTTATGATTCCAGTGTGAATTTTGGAGGAAAGAGAGCAAAATATTGACTAGGCACTGGAAAGGTGTATAGGGAATCAAGGTTCTTTCTTGTATGAGGACTTCAGCAGGTTCTTCTTTTCCTCCTTCTTCATTTGCACCACCAGGTCTCCCTGCACTGGAGTCAGTGGAAGCTTTACCAGTGGCTCTGGAGGAGAGCAGAATATAGTCAGCACTTTGTGCTTATGAAGATCATCTCCATGATCACTTAAGGATTTTACCAATTAAATCACTGGACAGTTTCTCATTGATTGCAGTTTATATAGGGTAGAATCCTGTAATTAAAGATTTTGAGAAGCAGGATGGTTATTTGACTCTTTTCTTTGTCATTTAGGTGTATAGTTAGCTGCCTGAGCCTGATTTCTTGAGCACGTACAACCACCTAAGTGATTGCAACAGTGAGGAGCAACTTTGTCATTTGGGCTAATCAGAGCTATTAGAATTGTTCTTACTTCTATTTTCAGGATCAAGCAGTACTTTTATGTTAAGAAAGCTGAGCTTTCTTAACACAAAAGCCTTTTATTAGGCAGTTCTTGAGTGCTAGGTCAGTCTGTGCAAGCAACTAGCAAAGAAACTGAGCCATGTACTTTAAAACAGGAGTTACTAGATAACAAGAAAGTCCTTATTGTTTGTTCATCTTCCAGGATTTACTAGAAATAAAAGAGTTAATGTTTTGGGGAGTAGCCATCAGAAGATTATTGCAAGGAAAAAAAAGAAGGAAGAAAAGGCTTATAGGCACTTTAATGAGTTTAACATTTTTCAGTTGTCCAGGCAGGGCTGGATTGAACAGGTATCAGGGAAAGAGTATGGATATCATTGGTATGAGAGTTCTGCCATCAATGCTTGCTCCAGCATTGAATAACGTCTTGTTAAATGATTAAATATCAAGGTTTGAACTTTGACACTTTCATAATATAACAAGATGGATGAAAAGGCAATAATAAATTAGGTTATGTTACAATATTTCATCCTCCTTCGTTGACAAGCTTTGTTCTGGGAGATAGATTATTGTTCCATCTGTAACCTCAGCTCAGTGTCATATTTACAATGTTATAGTTAAGGATCACTTGCTGTTTTCAATATAAATGTATTTTTCAACAGATTCATAAAAGAGCCATTTAAAAATTTATCAGGACAAAACTTGGCATTAAAATTTCCAGTCCTAGAGTTATAGTTTCCTTTCAGATCAGGAAATGTTTAAATCATCATGATTTTTTTTATTTTTTTTAAGATAGGTTGTGCTTAGAAGAGGTTTTTGCCCAAGCACAGCTTAAAGCTATTTGGAAACCATTTCTGACAGATCACTTCTCTAACACCAAACCAACCTCAATTTTCATCCAGATTTTCCTGTGACACAGACCTTTGTGGCTGTCTGAATGGTTTTATGTCTGCTTCCAGAAAGCCTTGCTATTGAGGAGCACTCTCTGACAGGGTGTGTGTGGGGGGGGTCACAGTGCACCCCAGGGCTTGCTGCATTTCTCACAGTTGCAAGAGATGCAAAAACAGGGATAGTGTTTGCTGTGGTGATATTCTGACATGTCTTAGAGCAGTTTAATGACTCCAAAGCAAAGAAACCCAGTGTGAGGACCCTGGGACTACTAAGAGACCATAGTTATCTTGAACAGCCTTATCTGGGACCTTCAACCAGGAGCCCCTTTTAAGCTCACCTGGGGTCTTTAGTCTCTGAGTTATTTTCTAGGTAGTGCCCATCTCTGTTCCTGCTCCTGCCAGAGCTTGGGACCTGCACTGTAGGTACCTGTTCTTCTGGATGGACTCTCAGAGCCATGGTGTAACTTATCTCCTGTCTTGTCTTTGGCCCTATCTTCTCCCTGGCCGTTTCAGACCTGATTTGTCACTTTGCCTTGTCTCAAACTGCTGATGGACTCTGTTATCAGCACCTTGCTCTGGTCACTCAGCTCAAGTCTAGTGGCATGGAGTGGTTCTGCTTTACTCTTTCTCTCTGAAGGAAGCCTCAATGTGCTGAGGGTGTCATTGAACAGGAAAACCCTTGTGTAGGAGAAGATGCAGAGCAAGTTCTGCCTTCCCGTAGTTTCCTAGTGAGGCATAGTTTCAGGCAGTCCCACTGACAATGTCCCTGCCTTTTCTCATGCTGCAGTCTCATTTTGTCTCAAAGTTTAATCATGGGGTGAAAGGAAGGGGAGAATATGTGACATTTAGTAGAATAAATCAGGAGGGCTCTGAGCAATGAGAGCTGAGAGCAGATGGAGGCAGGAGGGAAAATGGGACTGCAGGGTCTGAAAACAGAGGACTGAGAAAAGTACAGGCTGGAAGTGAGCAGAGAAGGTTAAAATGAGGGAGATCAGTAAACATTAGAGTCTAAACCTGGCAACTTTTTATGGAACCTTATGACTCCTCCTTTCTGCCTCTGAAATATGCCTGCTGTCAGTTGATGTTAGCCAGCTCAGGGATCTTTCCCTAGCATCCTTGGAAAACTGACGATCTCACAGGAGTGGAGAGAGGAAGAGACAGGACTGAGGAGGAGGAGAAGCAGTTGAGTCCCAGTGTCCTTGAATGGCTCCCACTGGATCTGGAGGGAGAAGCTGACAGCCTGGCTCTTAATCTTGCTCCTGAGGCAGCGTTTGGCCATTGGCCAGCTGGAGAGTGAATCACTGAGGCTGATACAGACTTCCAGCCTTCTTGCAAAGGCTTTTAAATGCTTCTCTGTTCAATATGCACCAGATAAAACCAAGGCTTCTTCTTGCCTGCATGCTCTTCAGGTTTCTACCTCTGAGTTGAGATCACACGAGAAAAACTGACTTGTAAAATGACATTCAAGCTTAGTTTCTTTGTTACTCATGTATCAAATTTGCTGTACTACTGTATTTTCCTTACTGCCAGGATAGGAAATTCACTCTATAATGTGATATCCAGCTGTGGTATTTTTGCTTCCCACATTATTGTTTTTACACCTACATCATCATGAGTTTTCAGGCCCCTGTCTTCCGCATTTGGCCTGGTGAGGAACCACAAGACTTCAGGGCTGGTCAAGTTTCACAGTACCACCAAGGGTAAAGCTAAACAAAGGTGCTTCAAAACCACATGGAGAAAAAGTGTGCTGAGGAAAGGAGGTGACTGTTTTTTCTAGAGGTGGAAAACAGCTTCTGTGTTGAGGTTCTTTGGTGCCTTTTAAATGTGGTGAAGGTGTACCAGTGAGTGACTGGGCTAGTGTGGGTCACTTGCTCAGTGATGATTGTGCTGCTGGTACCTGCTGCTAGCACACAACAAATGAAGCTCTCTCCCAAACTTTGGAGCTAGGAGGTAATTTCCTATGGGAAGGCTGAACAAGCTAACCTTGCAGAAAGCCATAGGAGGGCAAGAAACAGACAAACACCAATTAGGGAAGGGGGAAAAACAGAAGAAAAAAATCTTTATTCCCTAGATTTTATGAGCCCTCATGGATTTTGTGGCAGGGAAGCCCATGTTGTGGTAGGAATGCCTAACTTTGATCTCTGTTCCACTCATGTGCTAGCACTTCCAAGCTGATGGCAGGGCAGAATTGGCTCCTATGTAAGATTACATTCTCCTGGCCTTTTAGGTGATGACAGCTATCTCCATTGATCATGGTGTGTATGTTAAAGGGGAAAAAAATACAATTATTGTTTTATTATTCTCTGTAAACCAGTAGCATCAAAGGAGCAGGCTGCCCTCCCTGCTCTCCTAGCTGCTGCCTGGGTCTGTGCTGTATATATGCTAAATTAATTGGAAAAACAGGGACAAAAAGGCATTTAGTTCAGGTCAAGCAGTTGGACTACAGCAAATGCATGACAGGCTTAATCATTGTCTTTTGCCAAAGAGCAGGTTGGCAAGGGCAAAGCACTCCAAGCCCTTCTGATGAAATTGGAATGTTTTCCAGTGCCTTTGGAGGCAAGTTGCTGTGAGAGGAAGGTCTCTATGCAGAGCCCTGGATGCTGTCATATCAACAGGGTGGGATGATGAGGAGGATGGTTCCAGTAGGTTATTTATCTTTTGTCAGCTATGAACTCAGCTTTCAGGCTTGGTTAATCACAGCTTCATGCAGGTAGCCTGAGAAGGTACCACAGCTCTCCCTTCTCAAGAATGAAGTAGTAGTTATCTAATATGGTCTTGGTAAAAATTTAGGTCTCTGGTGCCATGCTAAAACCAGACACTTGCAGCAATCTTTCTTCTTTTGCCATCAAGTTTTCAGCATCTTTCATACAAAAAGAAAACCCACAAAAAAAACCCCAAAAACCAAACCACTCCAAAGGACCCAACTGTCTTAATCACAGAATCACAGAACATTCATGGCTGGAAACGACCTCTCAGATCACGGAGTCCAACCAAAAAAGAAACCACCCAAAATCAAACCACACAACCCCTGTCCTCACTAGAGCATGTCCTAGAGCACCACATCTACACATTTCTTAAACACCTCCAGGGATGGTGACTCAGCCAGCTCCCTGGGAAGGCTGTTCCAGTGCCTCACCACTCTTTCTGTAAAGAATTTCTTCCTAATATCCAATCTAACCCCACCCTGTCTCAACTTCAGACCATCCCCTCTGGTTCTGTCATTAGTTACTAAGGAGAAGAGGCCAACCCCCACCTCTCAACAACCTCCTTTCAGGTAGTTATAGAGGGCAATGAGGTCTCCCTTCAGCCTCCTCTTCTCCAAACTAAACATGCCCAGCTCCCTCAGCCTCTCCTCATATGGCTTGTCCTCTAAACCCCTCACAAGCTTGGTAGCTCTCCTCTGGACACGCTCCAGCATCTCAATGTCTTTCCTATAATGAAGGGCCAAGAACTGAACACAGTACT
>VWZO01018705.1:663196-692551 GCA_013396975.1 Bucco capensis | reverse complement strand
ATAGAAAGAGATCAGGTTGGTTAAGCAATTAATGGCTTACAAAGTTTGAGTCTTCTGTATAGATGTGCAAATGAAGGATGTAGGTTCACTACAGCTCTCCAAACTCTTTTTTTCCTAACAGCCATGTGGTTTGGAAGATGTAAATGATTCAACATCTCAGTATGCCTTCCATACTGCAGCAAGAATTAATGTGTGGTGTACAGGGAGCATATTTCACACTAATTAAAGTGATTTTCTGCTGAATTCCATGGGGAAGAGGGTATTGAGGGATGTAAAGATTAACCCAAATATAAACTCCTGTTAAAATTGATCAGAGAAATGTTGCTAATAATGGGTACAAAGAAGAATTAATTTCCTGTCCTTTTTCTTGCCAGGCTTTAGTGGAAGTTACTACATGTGCAACCCAGTTGTTACTCTTCAAGAAATGAAAGAATGTGTTTCCTTGATTTTATTTGTCATCTAGATAACCTGCCTGCTTTCTCTTTGTTTTTCTCTCCCATTTTTTTTCTTTTTCCAGGCCTTCTGCCTTATCTAGCAGTCCAACTTACTCAGAGCTTCCATTCCTTAGGATCTCCCCACACCGAAATCCTGCTGCAACATCTGAGTCTCCCTTCAGCACCCCTCACCCATACATTAACCCTTACATGGACTACATCAGGTCCCTGCACAGCAGCCCATCCCTCTCCATGATCTCAGCAGCCCGTGGACTCAGCCCAACAGATGGTAAGTTCAGAGAGCCTTCCTGTTTTCTGTCATTTGGAGCAACTTCAGTTATATTAATCTTGTCAACATCTTTTTTTTTTTCCTTCTTCCCCCCCACCCTCTTGTTCAAAGCAGCTTCAGCAGGTTTGTCAGACATATTCATTATGTCATAAATGTTTCAATACTTCATCAGCCCATCAGGGCTCATTTGTACATCTCAGGAATGTTGAAACTTCAGGGAGAAGAAGGAAAAAGGAAAAGCCTTGGCTCATTCAAAATTTAAACTGGAAGAGTGGTGGAGGTTGTGTGATATCTTTTGTTTGTGGAGCTGAACTGGGCTGTGAGTCTCATCTCCCCAAAATCCACTGTGTCTGCACTGAATTAAGCCAGTGAAGGTCTTCATGAGTGTACATCACTGTATAGCCATGGAGTTCTTCAGGTGCAAAAGGCTTGCTCATTAAAATAGTATTTTTAATCATGTAAATCATGTGCTGATTTGTTAGATTTACTCAATAGTTCTGTTAATGTTGTGTAGAATTATTTCTGTTCACTCTTGCCAACACCATGGCCAAATGAAATGATGCTTATGTAGAAATGTCTGATGATCAGGTCTGGCCCCTTTAGTTTAAATGGTGGGTAGCATACTTGAAATTAGGTTTTGGTGTGGCCATGACTATTACTTTCCAGATTGTTTGGGTTTAACTGAACTCCTGGAATCACTCTTGTCATGACTCCAGCTCATTTCCTATCTATTTCCATGGGAATTTTGCTGAAGTGAGCAATGAAGAGAGTTGCAAAAAGGTTCAGTCTTGTTAGTGGTAGGTTTTTCAATTAAAAGTAAGCAGTTTAATAATTCAAAATTGTAGCATTTGCTGAAGAGTGCTAAAATGCAACATACTTGGAAACAAATATGGTGTGAAGGTAATTAAACTCTTGTTTTAACTAGGGGAAAGATCTTCCCAGTATATGCAGGAACTTACCAGAGTTAAAGTGCCTTTAGCTGAATTTGAAAAATGAGTGGTGCACCCTATCCAAATGGATAACTAATTAATCATCTCATATAAGAACATATACCTTTACAGTTAATCCATTAGTTATGGGCACATATTCTTATGAGAATAAATTTTAATGACCTATTGTCAGTCAAGGTATCTGGCATGCACATAGGGCTTTCCTAGGAGCTCTTTGGGTATTGTGTGAGTTCTTGCTAATTCTGCCATTTTTATTTTAGCCCAAGTATTAAAAAATATATATATTTTGAAGGAACAATTTGAATGCTCAGAAATGACTCGGGGAGCTTTAGAGCTTTTGATACAGGATAAACATGATAGAGCTATAATGTAATGGCATCAATTGGGAAAACTCTTGCAATGTGTATTTGGGCTTTTCACAAAAGCTAATATGTAGAACATTTCATTATCTTTCCATCAGTAATCTTCAGCTCTCATCCCTGCAGAATTTCCTTTATCCTTAAAGTATGCTCCAGTTGCACAAACAAAGAAAGAAGGGAAGGAAAGCACACGTCACACAACCAGATGACATTAACCTGCATACATTCTTGGTGTCAGGTACACAATACTCAGTTCACTTGCATTGGTATAGGCCCATAAATGCTATCTGAGATACACTGAGATGTCTGACCTTGCACCCAGCTGACACTCCAGAAAGGCAGAGATGATCTAGAGGTGCTTTGCCATGCTCACCAAGCTAGTGGTAATCTCTTTGAAACTCTAGGATGTCTCGGGGTAGAATTTGGTTCCAGACTCTGGCACCTAAATATAGGCATATATAAATATAGTATAGAAATCTGTCTGTGTTCTTGTTGTTACCATTATATAGTCCAATGAGTTCTAGGGAGTGCAGTCAGTGGAGCCCTAAAGAAGTATTAATTTTGCCCAAATACAGAGACTTGGACTCTAACTGAGTCTGGAGCTCCATCATAAGTACCATGGTGCTAAGATTCATTTTTCTGCAATGTAGGTGTTTGGTGTCAGTTCAGGTCTGAGAAAGACCTTGCCTCAACTCCAGCTGCCACCTCAGAGAGACAGTTTTTCACCTCTCATGCCTGCCAGGTTTATGCAGGAGCCCTGGATGCCTACAGGCTTTCAGATTGCAGGAGCAACTCGGGTGTGGACAACACAGTTTAGTATGTGCTGTCTTAATTCTCATCCCCTCAGCTTTGATTGCTGACAATCTTAGCCTTTCATGAGTACAGGCTAAACTTACTAGGTTAACCTTCTTCCGTTGAGTTTTAAACATGTTACTTCATATTTTCTCTAGGCTACAGGTCACCTGAATCAGTTACCACAGCCCAGCTGCTGTGCAGTACCTTGTGAAACTGCAGTAACTTGATCGAAGCATTGGACATACTTCAGTAAAAGAATCTGCTTGTTGGGAAGCTGTTAGATTTGTTCTCTAGAATCCATAGTTTGTTGGGCGATCAGTTAGGTATTCAACAAAACACTATGCAGGTGTAGGTTCCTGGGATCACATAGTTCAAGTCATGACTTGGCCAGTACTAGAATGGAAATAAAACCCTCCCAGTGATTTAAAGGGTACATAATGTACTGATAACATAATGGACACCATGGCTTAAGTCACACAGCGTTAGAACCATGAAAACTTGGGAGCTGTTACTGTTCTACTGAAAGTCATAGCAAGATTCCTCTTGCTACTCTAATTGCTTTAGGCCAGTTAGATAATTAGGTCAGTGTACTATTGGGCTGAGTCTGTCGACTCACAAATCTGGGCATTGCCAGGAGCCAAAATAATCCAGAAGATAAGGTAGAGCAGTTTCATGTTCACTCCAAGCCTAGCTGTAATTAGTGACTTCCACAGCAGCAGTAATGCTGGAGAGTGTCTTCTGTCCTGTCACTTTACCTTACCCAGCAGGAATACTAGGCTGAGGAGTCCTTTGAGTAGCACAGAGGGTTCAGAGCAGGGATGTGTAGAGCAGAGCACTCAAAGAAAGCTCAACAGTGCCCACAATGCAGAAGCAAATATCTCCCCTTGTACAAAAAAAAGCAGGGGCAAAGTTGAATTTACCCAGGAATAAATGAGACAATCCGGGGCTGCAGCCCTTCATTTACTCTTCAGACAATATATCATTGAGTAGGTTAATTTTTTGTTTACAGAAGGTAGTAAGGAAAGATCTTTAAAGAGCACCAGAGCATTTCTCAGCATATGGAACATTCAATAATGTGCTCTCATTCTTGTTTTTCTGCAGCAGTTCATTTTCAAGTCTGCAGCCAGTGTTGTTAGTTAACCCAGACACTTAGTCAGAAAGCTCAGGAAGTAGTTTAAGTGTGTCTGGAAAGATATGATGCTTGCCTACTACTGTAAAACTTTTCAAATCATTTATTCAGTGTGAGTTACTCCTCTTAAAATTTAGTCTGAATATTTTTCTGGCCCTTTCACAGAAAGTTGTGGTTGCTGAAGGAGATTATAGTTAATTGAGAAATCAATTTGTAATTTGGTAAAAATACCAAAAACCTTTAATTTGTCTCAGCTTATTTTTTATGCCACTACTGTTTGACATATTTCTGTTTTCCTGACCTTCCCTGAAATTAGTTATATTTAACATTATAACATCAAAAGCATAGTCTTCCATTTTCTTTGCTAAAGACAGGTTATATACTTTAGACAACTGTTGCTGAATAAATTTTTCTCCAAGCTCCAATGCCATGTTTACCTCCTTTTTGTGTAAATGTTGATGCTTTTGCTTCTAAGGTTTGCATTTGGGATCTGATTCTCTAATCTAAACCTAAATTAGCCTTTTTAGTAATGCTGTGTAAGTAACAATACTCAGGTTAGGCTGGTAATTCAAAGAACCTGAGGAACTTGGAGTGTTCTAGGCAGACCTAAGTACCATATTCTGGTGAGTAAGGAAATTGTTATTGTTTAGCAAGTGGGATAAGTGGAAAGCAGAGAGGAAGCTGCTCACCTCTGGTCACATAGCAAGTCAGAGTGAGGATCAATAAGCCCAGTTTATTTCATGAGTACTTCTCACACAAGCCTGTGAAATGACCACTACTTACTGTACCATCTGAAGCCTGCTGAGATAAGATGATATTAAAATTATGTGGGTTTTTATTTGCCCAGAGTTAGTCAATGGCAAGCTTGAATGCTGCAGGTGAAGAGAAAGCTTGCATATTATTTTTACAAGAGGGAAAGGCTAATCTAAATTATTATCAGAGGGCTACAGCACTCATAATCTCACTGATAGGATGTAGAGCCTATCTGCTTTGTAGTATTTACTCTGCAAATATGCTCTTGTGTCAGGTACACTTTTAGATGAACTTTGAAGGATGGGATGGCTTCATTCACTGACTTCAGTCTGTCCTCCCAGTGTTATTCTTGGACAACTAGTATTTGTCCTGAAAACATGCTTTGTCCTTGCTTGCTTCTAAACCTATACACAGTGAGTGAAAATCTTCTGGTCCTCTAAGCAGAGACTCCAGAAACTTTAATGTTTATGGACCTTCAGTTGTGTAGTTACTGTAGAGCCAGGAATGAGGTCAATGGGAATAAAGCTCTAGGAAGGTTTTTCTGTCACTACATAAATCATGCTAGTTTCCATTGCTGTCAGCTTGTCACTTTTTTGAGTCACTTCATAATAAATACAAAAATAGGAGATCCCCAAGCTCATTCATGTTTGAGGCCATGCTTTTGGAATGGTGTCATTGCAGTAGCATTGGCAGGTGTTGCATTGCATTAACAAAATAAACAAGCAATTTTAATAGCCAGAGAAACCAAAAATGGGCTAAAATTTTCCGTCATTAACTGCTTTTTCTGTTGTGTTTGCAGCCCCTCACGCTGGTGTCAGCCCAGCTGAGTACTACCATCAGATGGCTCTGTTGGCAGGGCAGCGCAGCCCCTACGCAGACATCATCCCCTCGGCTGCCACCGCAGGAGCCGGTGCTCTTCACATGGAATACCTTCATGCCATGGATAGTAAGTGATGGTACTAGAAATACAGACAGCCCTACAAAGGTTTGCCTGCCTACAAACGTTTGTTTCTGCTCTGACCCAAAAGGCCTCCAGGCAGATGGAGAAATGAGGCTGGAAAGCCAAAGGATTTAAGGTACAAGGGTTACGGCAAGTCTGAAAGTCAGCTTGGGAAGCGAGGAACAGGACTGCTCCTGAACACAGGTTATAAATTTAGCTTCCAGCAGGGCTTGAGTGCTTTTGAAAATGTCCTTTTCTATTCACAATCAGTAACTCCCTTTCATTAGGGTGAGTATTTCCCTGATGAGCTCTCTGTGAACACAAGGTTTACATCTGGTTTTCTGTTAGGAGAGCGTGCTCGCTTCCTTTTTAGAGTGGTAGCCATGCTTTGTCCTTCTTTAGTTCTAAACTTTTACACAGACTGCCTCTGTGAGTGAAAATCTTGTATCATAGCCATGCTTTGTCCTCCTTTATTTCTAAACTTACACACAGACTGCCCCTGTGGGTGAAAGATGTGTATCATAGGCCAACAGACTTTGAGACCACTTCTGAGGTGAAGCAGTTTGCTGAATTCTCAAGAGTCATGTCTTAGTTTCCCCTAATATTAAGAGCCTTCTTTCCACATTTCAGCATCTTTCAGACCTTTATCTGTCATCCTTTCTCTGGTGAAAGTGGAAAAGAGAGCACTCCATCCCAAAGTGCTCATACTGCTGCCAGAAGGGATTATGCAGAGCACTCCCTTCCAATCGTTAGATGCTTAGTGCCTTTTAGGATGTACTTGGTTCCTTCCAACAAAGGAAATTAAAGGTGGTGACAAGAAAAGGTAGTGACTGTTGAGTCTTGCCTGGTAGCACAAAGCAATACAATAGCGTTAGACCACCTTGTTGGCCCATAGCTTTTTAGAATCTTTGTTAGCATGCAATTCCTTCTTCCCTGCTTTTGGCTGCATGCCATAGCTGCTGATCTCAAGGAGTGTGGGAGTTGGGAGGTTCACCTCTGGAATGCATGGGAATATAGATAGCTACCCCTGCAGAACAAATGCCTGGGAGTGTGAATTAGTTGAATGACTAACAATTTTTACAAGAATCAGGCAAGACAGATAGTTGTGGGATTGGGTAGGGAAACTCTTCATTCTTTTATCTTGATAGTGAAGGATTTTTAACTTCAGTTTCTGTTATCAATCTCCCTGCACTGGTAGCATTGCATAGTGATTCTGCAGCAAGGTAACATATCTTTAACCCACTTCAGAAACATAATAGACCCACACAAGTAGTCTGGACTTAAAGCAGAAATTACTGTGCAGTCTTGAAAGCTTAAGAATATGATAATTCCTGATTTGGATCTTGAGCGGAGTAGGGAGAGATGAGGTGCACTGCTAATGCACTTGATGCTTATTAATAATACCTTGTAGAAGAGAACTCTGTTATAGATGATTCAGGTAGTGTAAATCTGCTGCCATGTTCCAGTTGCAAGGAGAAATCCCCAGCTTGTGTGAAAGGTCATGACTTCATTGAAGTCAAGGGATCATAGAATAGTTTTGGTTGGAAGGGATAGTTGTACTGTCAATATTTTTGGTTCCTACTGGGAGAGAGTTTCTGAATGGATGTAGGTAGCAGCACCAAAGCATGTATTGATTGAATGGTTCTGTTCAGTCCACAGGAAGATGGATACCCTGATATCTCAGTATACCATAAAACTTAAGCAAATCAGAAGACATTGCAGTGCTCATAATGGCATTGGCACAAAGGACCTTGCTGTGTTAGGAGAGACTGTGTACATTGTAATCTACACAGAATAAATTACACCCTTTGCATCCCCAGAATGTTATCACTTCTAACTTAAGGGCAGATGTTTTGATCTTTGCCCCTAACTTTAGCCCATTCATAAAAGGTACCTAAACACTCTGTGTAATCAGGATGTTTGCTGCCACCAGCTCTAGCTGTGATATATTGAAACACACTCTTTAATGTGTTTTGTGTTTGAGATCACACATTGGAGATTCATTATAGCAGCAACTTTTCAATTAGGGATTATTTCAGAGTTAAAGACAAAAAAAATGTGTAGCACTATTATGCAAATGGGTTATTTTTCAACAGTAAATAGAGAATTAAAATAAGAGTGAATCCTAGTAAGGTCACTTAGCTCACCTTCTGTATTTGATGAGAATATGTTTAGTCAGGCAATAGCTTCTTTTATCTAAATAGAGTATGAAGTTACCCTTTTACTTTGTGAAAACTAATTAAAACTATCTTAACTTGCATGGGTATACAGTAAATTAATTGTCATTAAGTAGAAATCTGAATGTCCTATCATTCATCATGCTAAAGAAAACCCCTTTCTTCTTTGTCAGAATGTTAGATTAGAAAGAAGAACAAAACAATTAGCAGGAAGCCAATATTAAGACATTTTTAGGGAAAAAAAAAACCAACCACATAATAAGAATGCCCATGTTTGCTTTTAATAACAGAGTACAGTGATCAATGCAAAGCAGTGCCATTGGTTTGGATCTTTCTTCTGAAGGGTTTGAATGGTGATCTTAAAAGTACTCTTGCCTTAGTCCAGACTTGTCAAAGGAAAGAGAAGAGAGATTGGTGATTTCTCTTATTATCTGCTATCAAATTCTAATCAAGTTGAGACTCAGCTCACTCCAAGGCTGCTGCTCATTTGTTCCACACAACAACTGAATAGATAGAAGCAAGACAATGTTCTTCTTTTGTGAAGCAAGTCTGTCTCTTAATTGTGTGTTTATATGGCATCTAGCACAGTAATTTGGCATCTCTAGCCTCATCTCTCTCAGAAAGTGATTCCAACACCAGCATGCACTGAGCACAAAAGGATGTTACATGCAGTTTGTGCAGTTTGGGCCTTTTGTTTTGCTCTGCGGTGCTGGAGAACTGATTTCAAAATGGGGATGGAGAAGCATTAACCAGAAAGTTAAAGCTGCTCAAAGCTCTGAACTTCACTGTCCATGAACTGTTTAATACAGAGAGGAAGAATAAGGCCAAGATGATGTATGCTTGATTGTCATTTTTCCTGATCCTGTCCTGTGTGGCATGGAAAATGAACCAGAATTTTATTTGCTGTAGAAGACTTTTCTACAGTTTTGTTAGCCAGAATCCCTGACCAAGTCTTCCCATCTTCTTGCTTGATCTAAAGGGATCAGATTTGCTGCCTTTAAGTATAACATCAAAGTAACTAGGAGGGAAGGAGATGGGGAAAGTGTTGACAAGTACCACAGTACCAACAACTGAAATTCCTTCTTGTAGCTTTCAAGGTACTGTATGCCAAAATTGTCTTTTAAGCACTTAAATAGTTCCCAAAATCACAGCCTTTTGGGTTTGATACCTGCATTTTTCCCTTGGGGAGTATGTTTTACTCTGCTTCTAAACGGTGTTCAGTGGAAGGCAAGCATGTCCTCTGAAGTTTCTCTATTCACCCTGATAATATTAATATCCTCACTCTGCTTGACTTCTGCCTCTGCTCACTCAGAATGGGAGGTATTTTCTTCTTCAAAGGTATTCAGCATTGCCCTACCCCTTTTGGCATTAGAGACACTGACAGCAACCCAACTGATGTAAAGAATTTGGCCAGCCTGAAGAGTTAAACCAATGTGAGAAGCTTTGGACTGGGTTTGATGATTCTGATCTTCAGGCATAGCTGGAGAATGAGGGTGGAGTAGCAAGGCTGTTCCTTTTCTTCTCCTGCTGATGACAGATTGACCATTTTGAAATCTAAGACAAAATTCATTACAGACTTCCATGAAGTGAAAACAAAGTTTACACATCTGTGACCGGAAACAGGAAGGAAGGAGGGAAAGAAGAAAGGAAAGGAGGAAAGAAAGCTTTAATGTCAAAAAGAAAATAGCAAACTTCCATCTTCACAGCCTTCAAGAATACCTAGTGCCTGAGACAGGTTCAAAGAAGTTTGATTTAAAGGGATGGAATAAATGATACATGTCTGAAATTGCCTTATAAATGATTAAGCCATGCTAAAAACTTCAACTCAGAAATCAAATTCATGGGTACATTTGCTGGATGGTATATTCACTTTTTGAAATGTATGATGGAGATAGATATCTGTTATTCTAGAATTGATCTTAACCCCAGGAATGAAATCTTTTCTTCTGGCACCTGCTGGATTTTTTTATTGTCACACTCAAGTCTGTACTATCACCTACTGACCTTGTATTACCATGATGTCTACTCCAAAAAGGTGACATTCCTGGACAAATCTTCACTCTCAGCTTCCCTTTCCATGCTTTGCCAAAGCTGATGGGTTGTTTTTTAGCATTTGCACAGAGCTGAATGGATTTTTAGTGAATGGGTGCTCCTGCATCTTTGGTTTTAAAGCATTATGGAGTAGGGAATGTCATGCTTTGGCGGGAAAATGCCATGAGCAGATGAACATCCTCAGGTTGCTAAATAAATATTGAAGTGTTTGCTTTGAAAATAAATGCCTGGGCAAGACTGGGAAATTTGGTTTAGTATTCAGAGGCACTGACAAATTTCTTCATATAGTAAAATACTAACTGAGGCTGATGTTGTGCTAAATGAATGGTTTAACAAATGTCCTGCAGCCTTACGAGTGGTCAGCTCATGCTGAAGGCTTTTGAGGCATGTGAAACCTAATTAAAGCACAAAGATCTGAAAAAACAGTAATGCCATTTAATTGTATTTTGAGTTTTGAAAGCTGTGGCCTCCCTTGGAGTGAATCTCCTTTCTACTGTGGTCAGAATCAGTAGAGCTCTTGCCTGGCCTCAGCCACTGGCTCCTGCTGTGAAGCAGAAATGCTCTCTTTTTGCTGGAGACTGTTCAAAAGTTTCTCCTGGAGCTCACATCTGAAGCTATTCATACATGGCCATCATAGCACAGGTTGTAAATACTGAAATTGAACTAGGTCTTGTTTATCAAAAGAGAAGAAGCTTTGCTTGTCCTCTCTGAGCAGCTCTGTTGCCTCATTGCTGGCACAATGAGGTCTGTGCCCATCAGTTTGAGGAAAACATCTCATTTTGCTGGTCAGCCAATGTCTAGCAGGTCTTCCTTGTCCCCTTTTGCTTGCTGTTTGAACAGGAACACCTGTACTTAACTATCCCCTTGTAAAAAACACAATAACAGAGTTTATTTACCTATAAAGCACTTGAATTGCATCCTCAGCTGAGGCTAATGACCTTACTGCTACTGACTTATAGCAATGTTCTCATTCATGCTGGCTGAAGAGTCAGCAGAGAAGAGTTGTGGATGAAAGATACAAGTGCAAAGTATTATTATTTTTGTTTCACCATTCCATCTATGTTGTATTTCCTTATTAAATACGTTGCAGCTTCTTACAGCTGCTGATCATTGTGCTTGAAGAAAAAACAAACAAATAAAAGATCTCTGCCTTATTAGCATGGCACTAATAAAATACCAAGCAGGCACAGTACAATAGCAAGCTCATAAAAAAGGAGATAAAACAGATTACATGCATTTAGGAAGAAAAATGGCTATATCTAAGTTTTAAATGATGAAGCAAGAGCATGAATGTTCCCTGAAAGACTAGAAGGGTATGGGCTAAGGCCTAGTGTGGAGACAGCTCAAAGAGGAAAAAAAACCTCTATATTACCTGGATGATAAAGGGAATTGCCACCAATGTGGGCAAATTAGGGCAAATTAGGCACTGAGTAGGAGAAGGACTATAGATACAGACCTGAGCAGGCAGTCACAGCAGCAATAAAGTAGCAGCTTTTAATACTACATGAAATTCTTGGCTAACACATACAGAACAAAGGGCAACAACCTACTCAGGTATGTAAGGAAAACATAATGGCAGATTCTAATCCAGCTCTTTCCTTGAGGTGAATCTAATTGAGCTCTTCTCCTTGTCGATGTTAGGCAGGTAAACTTAAATATCCTGCTGAGAAATGATCCTGAGCATCAAACATAAGCAAGAATTAAATGAAGGCTTGAGCCAACTGTGAATCATTGGCAAGTTATAGAGAATATCAGGGACTTTGAGAGAAGTAGTTATAAAGTAGGCATCAAACCCAAGACCTCCATGCCCCTGGCTGTCAGGATGGTTAGGACTCAGCCCTTTACTAAAAGTTAAAGAGATTAAAAAGGTAAAAGCAGATAGAAGTGTTGAAGGAAATATAGTTCAGTACACAGTGGGGAAGCTAATTCTCTTGATCCAAATAATCAAATAAAGAGAAGATATTTGAGGTGTTTCTTCCATCAGGACTGCAGAGAGGTGGGATGACGTGGTAAAATAGAGCAGAAGAGGCAGAGTTTCAGAGCAGCACTGAAAATTTAGAAATGTGTTTATTTTAATATCTAGATGTATGGTTGCCTTCTCTTTGCTGCCTTGAGAACCTTAATCTTGAGTTTTAAAGGAATTTGGCAGTCATAGGCCCCTGTATACCCCAACAGAAGAATATCATGGGAAGCTGGACAAGTACAAATAAAGCCTAGTGGTTTTTAGTCCAATGCTGTGAATGTCCATTTGACTTCTGCTGGCCTTTATAGTGTTTTTTCAGTTCTGGATTTTAGTTTTGCATCAAATATCAATGAGGCACAATTAGAGTCAACAAAGGCAAAGCTTGCCTTTTATTTCTGCATTGTATTTAACAAGTTTAGCTTTGCCTGTATGCATTAAAGTGAGGTGGGTTTGGGTTTGCTGGTAGCCCACATCTTGAACCACTGCCTCATTGCTCATGGTTGAATTAATGATGTGAATGTCTAAGAAGCCATCAGATTCATAAATCACCAGAAATGAGAGGGGATAACTCATAAAAGTCTTTTCCTTTTGTTTAGCAATTTATCATTTTGCTTGCACATTAATAAACAGAGCTCCCCTGAGGTAAGCCACTGGAAGATAGATTTTTCTTCCTAATTTTCCCCTCAATCGTAGCCAGTAGATCACAAGTGAGGAGAGTGGGCTTGTCACAGCCTGTTGGTGTCTTGCAAACTCCCTCTTCCCCATCCCTGATAACAAATAAATGAGATGAAGCACCCTGATGGATAATTATTTGTGTTTACACAACAGGTGCCAGGTTCCCAAGCCCCAGGTTGTCAGCTCGACCAAGCCGAAAGCGCACATTGTCCATCTCTCCCCTCTCTGATCACAGCTTTGACCTTCAGACCATGATAAGGACATCTCCCAACTCCTTGGTCACAATCCTCAATAACTCTCGTAGCAGTTCCTCAGCCAGTGGTTCTTATGGCCACTTATCTGCAAGTGCAATAAGGTAAGAATAGCATTTTCTACCTATATGGTATATTCTCACACAGATGCAAACATACACTCCCATCTTCAGCTGTTTTCTCTGGTGATGATCTGTATTTTGCAGTTTCTAGTCATGAAGGAGAAGGAAGGCACTGCCCCCTTGTGATTGTGCTTTGATGCCATCTTTAATTGCAGGGATGCACAGTTTTAGTAGGGGTTTTTTTTTGCAGGGCCCCTGCCTGCTTCAGTGCACAGGATGACTCTCCTCTCTGGATCAGGCAGAGCTGTAGAACCTGGCCTCAACTGTCCCAGGCAGCTGGGAAAGGGACAAGAGCCTCTTACCTGGTGGTTTGCTGCCTGGAGGGCAGACCCTGCTCTTGCAACACAGTTACAGCCTGGTGCTCGGCAAACTGAACCCCTAGGCTCTCCTCTGGAGGCCCAGCCTACCACTCTTAATTCTGTAGAGGAGCCAAATTCCTCACAGCCATGGCTTGAAGCTGCCGACAGCTGTTTTGGACATCTCATGTGCTCTGTCATGTTAACTAACCTGGGAGATCTGATCTCCATGTCTGCAATTGGGCAACCACAATAAGTGGCACTTTTTACCTTCATCTTTCTTTGATTCATGTTCCTGTGCAAAAATGAGTCTTTTCCCCTTCATCTCAGAGGGAGGCTGAAAGCATTAATGTTTTGTGAAGCACTTAGATGATACAGTGATGAGCACAGTAGAGAAGCTCAGGAGGGTAGCAGCAATTATGTGTTCACTGATGGTTTGAATACAATTGAAGGAAGGCCTATGGACAGTAACTTGGGCAAGGAGAAGAAAAATGCCAGAGGGGTCGCTCAGCGAAGTGAATCTTGTGCACTGAATGAATTCTGAATCCTGCAGGGAGGCAAAAGGGGTGTGTGGTCACAGAACTGAAAGTACACAAAGGTATGGGTAGGTTTAGTTCTGGTATGTTGGATTGGACAGGCTGAGAGAGCTGGGTCTCTTCAGACTGGAGGAGAGGAGACTGAGAGGGGACCTCATGAATGTTTACAAATATGTTAAGGGCAAGAGTCGGGAGGAGAGAGCCAGGCTCTTTTCAGTGTCATCCAGTGTTAGGACAAGAGGGAATGGGAGCAAATTGGACCATAGGAGGTTTAGAATTAACATGAGGAAATCTTTTTTACAGTAAGGGTGCCAGAACACTGGAACAGGCTGCCCAGGAGACTGTGGAGTCTCCTTCTCTGGAGAAATTCCAGAGCTGCCTGGACACATTCCTGTGTGACCTGGTCTAGGTGATCCTGCTCTGGCAGAGGGGTTGGACTAGGTGATCTTTCTGGGTCCCTTCCAACCCCTAACATTCTGTGATTCTGTGATTGTTGCAGGCTCAAAAAGGTCAAAAGAGCCAAAGCAAAGAGCAGTGAGGTTCTGGAGGCACTTTCTTAATAGAAGTAGCATCATTGCAGAAATAGTTTTTGCATTGACTAGAAAAGAATCTTTTAGCTACATCCTGTGGCTAAAAGATTACACCCTGAGCTTCACACAGCTTTTCAGCATAGGACCTTCTGTCTGAGCACTGTGGGATGTTGAGGATGAAATTAGATGAAAGGAGGCACATTTTGGGCTCTTGTTTTTACAGAGCCAGGCCCAGGAGTGCTCTGGTCCTTGACATGGGCACTAGTGCAGTTTGAATAATAAATAATAATAGGTTAGCACAACCCAGGTAGGGCTGGAGTAGGGGAGGGCTTTGTCATTGTCAGCTGGCAGTGTGCTGTTGTATCCTGACTGCTGACTGAGTACTTGAAAAGAAGATATTGCTCCTGCTGACAGCTAATAGTGGATCTCCTTTAGCACGCCAGGTAGAGTTTCTCCTTTGTGCATTTGAAAAACACCTGGTTTAGGTCTCAGCTGGGAGAGATTATGCAGAAAGGAGGTGTATGAAACAGCATCAAATGAGGCTAATCCTTCATTTGACATTTACTCATTTGGTTACCTGCCTCAGCCCTGCAGTGCAGCACCCCTGCTATTAATCTTTTGTCAGGATGTACTTAATGCTATATCTGCTACCTGTGACAATTATTAGGCTTTGCACTTCAGTAGCACTTCTTTTTGGAGAGGCAGCATGGCCTGGAGTGAGGAGAGAGGGGGTAATCACTTCCCATGACAAAACCTTTACAAAAGATGAGCTGAGATGGTTGTTAATAAACACAGGATGTTGTGACTTCATGTTCTATATGATCTGAAATGCAGAACCTCTGTATCTTTCTAGTCTCTTAGCACTACTGTGATACCAAATTTCCAAAGTCAGCTTTCAGAAAATGAGCCAAATTCACTGTCAGCTACAAGGTGTTTAAATCCACCTGCTACCAGAGACTTTTCTTTGGGTCTGGACAGATGTGTCAATACACCTTAGCCATCTCTTCATGTGTTAAAATTCAGTTTCATGTGAGCCCTTTGGGATCTCCTCCAAGCTTTGAAAGAAACAGAAATCCAGAAGAACTTTCCAATCACCACCACCACCCCCTTCCACCATAGGCACTGTTCCTGCTTCCCTGATGTCTTCAGAACAGGAAAGAGCAATTAAGATGTTGTGGTTAATTACAGCTAGATCCTGGCTGTGGTGGCTCCTATCACTTTGCTCTGGGCTTATCTGAAACTGAGCATCAGGGAATGGTGGTGATGTGCTTTCCCAAAGAGCACTAGAAAGGGATAGCCAGCTTTGTAGGGTGAACTAGGCAGCAGTGGGTCTGAAGTATATCTAAAGACAAGTGACCATGTATTAATTTCTCCAGAGTATGCTTTTATGGTTTAAATTATCCAGCCTTTTTGAATTGAAGAGAATGGCTCATAGTTATAAGAGGGAGCCCTCATGTTCTCAATCTTCCTTCTTTATTCAATATTTTATATCTTCTTCTTATGTCTCCTCTTGCTCATCTCCTTTCTGAGCAAAAGGTTGTTTTCAGCCTCCTCTTTAGAGAGTTCTTGCATTGTCATTTCTGCTGATGCTCTCTGAAACAGTCTCCCTCTCCTGCATGAAATAACATTCCAGAAGAGGAACAGCAATTCAAATGGACCATGATTTTTGTGTGTTGTTTCCAATTCCATTTGTCTTCACATGTTTTTGCTAGAGCTTCACGTGGGTCAGGTTTTCATTCCTCCATTGAATTCAGCATTGAGATAAGCACCTTGGTGTAGGCTCAGCTAGTTTAGACCAGTGTATGAGTAGTTCAGACTCCCCTTCAGTACTGATGCATGTCTTGCTCACTCATTTAGCATGCTTGGCTCTCAAGATAGCCTTTGATTTCTGTTTTAGACTCTAAGTTTGACTATTTATGCAATTAAATATGTGTCAAAGGACACAATCAAATGCTGTTTAATGAATTTGGAGTAGAACAGGTAGAACACACTATGTTTTGCAAGAAGCTGCTTTATGATAGGATGTACAGGATAGAAAGTGTGTTAGTTATGTGAGCTTTACAGCTGTTTTGCTGGTTTTTTTGTCAGCCTCACTGGGACCTGCCTAAGTGAGATGCAAAGCTGGCTTTGAGTGAGAGCTTTCCTTGTTTTTAAAGGTCTCTAGTTAATTGGATGTAATAGGTTGTAAATGAAGTCATAGTTGCAGTTCAGAGTGAGTCAAATTCAGAGCAGGTGTAAGCCCACTGGAACAAGTCCTCTTATATCTAGACACCTCACAGATGTGCAGCACAGGGTTTTATTCTCTGTGGTCTTGTACCATGTATGGCTAATCCACAGAAGGGAATAGAATGCTTTATCATGCCATAATAGCTTCATTTTACACCCTCTTTCAAGGTGTGTGAATGGCAGCAGACTGCTACAAAATGAATAAAAATGAAATTCCTCAGAATTACAGAAAGTTGCATCTAATTCAGGCTCTGTTGAAACCTAATTCTGCAGCTAGCCTCCTATAGAAAGCTCCTATAGATTATAGGGTGGTGGCATTCATGCAGATTAGTTTGGAGATCAGCTGCATCTTGCATTAGAGGGGTGGATGTTTTTGGCCACAAATACACAGGAATTGTAAGATTCCTGCCTTCAGAAAGTGTAGAATGTGAGAAATCAAGCAACATAAAGAATTTAAGCTATGGAGGCACATGTTGCATGCACATTTACATGGACAGATACATATATATACAAGTGTATATGTGATGGATGGATGTAAATGTCACAGGTCTTGTAATTACAAGTCCATTTGAAACAACTTCCTGCAGTTTAGTTCAATGTTACTCAATTTAATTAGACCTAGCACAGTGTTAATTCCAGGAAAGTTCTGGAGCTAAGACAAGTATGATGAAGTTTAACACTTTCTTACTTCGTTTTCAGACCCTGAATGCAAGTATTAATCAGCACTTTATACAGAATTAGTGATAGCAGTTTCAGAACCCCCAAAGAGCTTAGCAGTGGATTTAATTCAAAGTGATGCTTTCCAGAAGTGTCATGAACTTGCAGGGAGATGATTTATGCCAGGTTCTGTTGATACAGAGTCCAGTCAGGATACTAAGGATTCCTGAAGAGGAATATCCCAGTGAGCAGGGAGAAAGCTGTCAGTGCTGTCTGAGCACACAAGGTTAATCAGTGTGGCTCTGTTGCTTGCAGTGAAACTCTTCCATTTGATTCCAGCATATTGCAATGTATTCATAAAGAACAAATTCCACCTAGCCTAGCAGATAAAACAGAATAGATGAGATGGTAAGCTGAAGGGGAAAGTACAAATCCCAGACTCTTGTTAATTTTAATTTGGGAATAGTGTAAAAAGAGGCAAGGATGTGTGTGAGCTAAATGCAGCTGTAAAATGATTGCTATTATCTGATGAGAACTGGAGAAAAAAATTAGTATATGATGCGATATTTTATTAGATGCAGGACACAAATTGAGTCTTTTTTGTCTCAAAGTTAGTGATTCTTAATGAAATGTGTCAACATTACAAATGCAAGGAGATGTTCATGAAACCTAGTGAGTTTTAAGCAATTATTCCAAAGGGTTTCAAGGCTCATACCTGCCTTTAAGATCACACCATGTGTCTGCTTTCACAGGCACAGTTTGATATTGTTTTCCCATGTACTGGTGACGAGTTTTAAAAGCAGCTGATGACTTGTCTGCATTGTCTGCTCAAAGCTCAGTGTTGCCAGTTAGTAGGAGGGAAAAGAACAGGATTTAAAGCAAAACTCTCCTTTGGAATCACTGCAAATGTTACATATATTGTCAGTAAAATGCTCCAAAAAGTCTCCTTTCCTGTAGCACCATTTGGTTTTCATTTTGCACCCAAGACAGTTGAAGCATTAAGGATTTCACAAATCTGTGGAGGGCTGTGAGGTTGCTGAGTGCATTGTCACTCCTGTGACCTGAGCAATTTGTCAACAAGTCACTCTTGCAGGTTTTTTCAATCAGGAGGAGAAGCAGATGACAGAGTTGGAAGTTTCTTTTTATTCACTCCTGTTTGTTTACAAAGAACATACAGGAATTCCTGTGTCTGCCAACTCAAACAACAGGAGATGGTTTTCTTCTGTTAGATTTCTGGCTGCTGCTTCTCTTCTAGGTCTTGTCCAAGCAGAACTCCTTGGCTTTCTCTCTTCTCCATCTCTCTGGGACTCAGACTACGAGTCTCTCCTACTGACTGTCTACAGCTTTCTGCATCTATGCAATGTTCCTGGCTGCTTATTACACACATATATAGTTCAATCAAAATATATATACATCAGTTTCTGCATATGAAGTCAGCTTATGCAAACTTTCCTCTTCAGCACCCATGGCTCAAGTCCCAGTCACCCTCACAGACATCCCATTGTTTATGTCTGTCTCTGGTGGTACAGACAGTGGATGCTCTTGTAGAAGGACATGAACCTTCCTGCTTCCTGACTTTAGGTCTCTCTGTGCTCTCACAACATCAGTAATTAGTGATCCCAAAGCCTACATTCTCTCTTGTTCCTTTGAGTATTTCCTTATGGACCTGTTGAGTTTGGACTTGTCTAGTTCCACATGAACCTGCTGGCTGGGTCTGCCTCCTGGGCCAGCTGTTCCAGAAGTCCACCAAGGCTTCTTTTTAATCTCTTAAGTTGTTTATCTGTGGCATTCATTGAAAAGGTCTTTTCCTAAAACCTTGCAAAGCAGAACCATAAAGACTAAAGCACTTGCTTACTTTGGAAGGCTTAGATGCATCAGGTCTTGCAGAACTGTGTGTTTTGTGATACAAGGAAGATATCTTCACAGAAAACAAAACTATCCTCACAGTATTCACAAAACTGGGATCTCCTTGGCATTTTCCTATCAGCCTTAGGCACACCTATGCAATTATAGGAAAGAAGGAATTTTTCCCTGACTTCGATTCACAGCTGTTTTGTGGTAAATTCCCCAGCTGTGACCAGAAACTGAATGACCTTGTTAGTAGGACAGCCACAAAGTAGCCACAAAGTTTGGTTTTGATTAGAATGTCTGTTTTTCTTCTTCTGGAAGCCTGTTCCTTAAAAATTTGATGTGCTCATGTAATTGCAATGTAGTTCACTGCCCTGCTTTACCTCCAGTGAAGGGAGTTTGAGACTTCACAGAGGAGGAGGAGAAGAGAAAGAGAGACTGACAGACAGACACAGAAGGCCACAGTATGGAAAATTAAATGGTATCACTGGTGGGCTTTTCTGTCAGTGTATGTGAGTTATTGAATGCTTAAGCAGAACTATTACATGTTTTTTCTAGCCCTTATCCCCCATAAAACTCAACAACTCAAAGGATAACCTGCATGTAGTTCATTAGTGTTCTTAAACATGCATCGATCTTTTTCTTTTCTTCCTTTTCTGCTTTGTTTTTCTTTTTAAATAAAAAGTCTGTAACAGAAATATGGATGAGATTCCCTCCAGTGGTGTAGTTTTTCATTTTTCAATAGGCAGATGGAAGAAAAAGATTCACAATGCACACTTCTGTGAGGCCAAGACTTTTGGGAAGTGGCTGGTGTTTTGGAAATTGTCAGTGATTGGGGCAGGCATCTTGTGTTCTTCTGGCATCTGGATTTTGGAGGTGTTGAGCACCCATTATCTGAGGCACAGCCCCTTAAAAGTGTCTTAAAAGAACCATGATGCAAATTGAGGCCTCTGAAACCACTCAGTGCTTTTGAAAAACCTGGTTGTTGGTTTTAATAGTTCTGGACTCTCAAAACAATTCCTTTCAGGCCCTGTTTACCACTTCTGAACATGAGTTTTAGACCATTACTGAGTGCCATCATGGAGCAAGGTCAGGAGGTGTCACAGCTCACCCTTCCTGCTGATGCCAGTAATGTGAGCTTGGTGGGGCCAGCAAGAGGTCATACAGCTGCTAGTCAAGGTAGAGGGATCCCATGAGGTCTGAGAGCACTCTGGGCTACAGGAATTCTTCACATACCCTGTATTGAGGAGTTATTCCACAAAGTGCATTAAAAACTTTGGGAAGGAGGGCAGGAATCCAGGTCTCCCCAAGAGAGCACTCTGTGACAGCAGTGTTGTGAGCTTTGATATTTCTTCTCTTTGGCCCACAATATCAGCTTTGTTGTGGAGCAGTCTGAATGGTTTCTGAAAGGCAGAGAAAGACCTGCCACCTTCTGTTCTCTTCAGAGCCTTCTGATCTTTTCAGATCAGAAAAATCATCCAGCCTGTCCTGTGACTGCATCTTGCATGCGAGGGACGTTCAACCCAGCCAGGTCATCTTGCCTTGTGAAGAGGTCTTCAGAAACAGCTGGAGAGAATTCTTTGAAGACAGCTGGCAGAGCTATTTAAGAAATCACCCTGGTGTCTGGACCATTGTCACCATTTCTCCTTAGCTGTTCTGGCTATACCTCCACTCCCTCACCATCTCCCTTTCAATCTGAGATGTTTGAAGTTTGGAGGTGGAGAGAATGAAGTGCAGGCTGCTTGGCTTCATGGGAAAATCCTAGTACCTCAGACTCAATCCTTGGGCCAAAAGAAAGATACTAAGAAAGAAGGGTTCCACCTTTCCTTAGCACATCTGTTCAGCTGTCTCTTCACACATCTGCTGCAAGTGGTACATAAACATCTTGGGGGTCCTACAGCCTGTTTCCTACTTGAGGCCAAAGGTTTCTCTTCAGCATGCAAGTCTCTTCTCAGTGGCACCTTAACATCCTCCTTGTGAGACAAAAACCTGTTCAGATCACACCACTTCCTTCCTGCCCCTCCTGAACCATTTGGGAAGGATCTCCTATGCTCTTGCTTTGCATAGGTTAAAAAATCAGTGTTAACTGCAGGTGCTCACGTAGCTGTAGTCACAGAGCAGTGATGGGCAGGATCTACCTCTCTGAGCTCAGGTCTTAAGTCAGTCATGTCTTGTGGCTGAATCCTAATTTTTTTTTTGCCATGTAGGATATTACCAAAGTTTTAAACCTGTCTTTGCAAAGCTGGGTATTGTTGTGCATGCCTAAACACCTAGAAAGGCAAAAAAAATCCCAACCTGTGTTTCCAAGAGTGCTGTGTGTTTGTTGCTGCCAATGAAATAAATCCACTCTTTTGTTTGCATTTTAAGTGATTCAGCTGAAGGGTGAAGACGTCTTGGGCATTAACCACTCACAGAGAATAAAATACTTCATGTTTCTGTGTTACATTGGTGAATTTGATGATCCCATCTTCAGGATGGTGCCTTCTAGTGTTTGAAGTGTGTGAGTTGAACTCACAGTGTAGCCAAAAATGCTGGGGTATGCTAAGAGGAGGCATTGTTTCAGCCTCATGGGTGACATTGTCATTGTCTGTTTTTTTTAATGACCAGCCCAGAGTAGTTCCACTTTAGGGATGTTTGTTTACTAAAAAAGGAAAAGGGGGTGTTAAGTCATTGTGTTCTTTGATGAATGGCTTGTACACTGAAGAATAAATTGAACAAACTGGCATAGAGCTCAGTGAACATGAAATCAGCTATTAGAAGAGAGCTTGTGAACAAATTCTGAGCCTGATATGCATCTTTTGATTAATGTCCTATCAATCATCCATAGTGGTTACCTTAGCTAAAGTGGTGCTGTAATCATTCATGGTTGCTTACAGGAGCACTAGCAGGGACTAGAGAGCTGCAATAACTGAATATTATTACTGATTTCTCCCTAACTCTTGCTGGGAACAATTACTGTTTTCACTACATTTCTGCCTCCCCTTTATTAAAAAGAATACAATGCAAAATGAAAAGAGAGTTCCTCAAAGAGCAGTAAAATTCTCCCAGGGTATTCTTAATGATATTCTGTCCTAAATGGGCAAACTATTGTAATGCAGAGTTCTCCCCAGGAATAATAGTAATGTAATCACATTGGAGCTGTCTCTTTATGGATTGTAGTCAACCAGACAAAAATGTAGAGTCAGATTAATGAACACAGAATTTCTGAGGAATTGTTCCTTAAAATGGTCAAAATGATTTTAGCTCTTTTTCTATCCCAGTATTTTCATTTAATGCACTTAACAGCAGCAGCAATTAAGACTCCAGACTGTAAATTTGGATTAAATCCACCCTTTTTGACATTAGAAGAAGCCTTTATTCTTTAAAGGTATTATGCTTACACCCCTCTGCTTAAGACATAGTGTTTTAAATTTGTATAGCTCTTGTGAACTGTGATAGTTTGGGGTTTTTAAGAGGAAGAAAAAAAAAATCAATGAATACCCATTTTCTTCCCCCCTTTTTTTTTTCTTCTATGATGGTAAGTTATTGGCAAGTGTTTACAGGAGAATCTCATATTCCTGTGTGTGAAGATTTAGTTCCACACCATTTATTTCTCAAGTGTGACACAAAGAATGCTCTGGCACTCCCCACAACACAGCTCCTTAGATGGCAGTGGCATTTCCTCCAAAGTCACTGTAGGCTGGGAAATACAGGGAAGTAATGAAGTGATGACAGGTATTAACATGCATAATGGGCTTTAATAGACATTTAATGTTGTTTAACTGGAAGAAGGAGCAGTGCTTTCCCATTGGAATATTCCTCCATTGAACCTCATTGATCACCAATTGCAGAGGGGAAAGGTTAATCCATCAGTTTCTGTAACCAAACAGGCCCTGATGGAAATTCTTTAGGTGACATGCTGGATGGACTGAGCTTTCCATCTTTGCAAACAAATGAGTGATATGACAAGCATGGTGTTCAGAACACATTTAACCAATTGATTTTCTCTCCCCTTGTAATAAGATCTAGAGACATATGAAAGAGAGGAGCATGAGGCAAGATTAAAGGAACTGCTTCCTACACACCAACCTAGGGGAAGTGCATTATCAATAAAAGTACTATAAAGCATCTAGGCACCCATTCTTTTTCTTTATATAAAGTTTGTTATTGCAATAAATAGCTGTTATTGAACTGTTTGCCTTTTATTTCAGGTTTTCTGAATTTTATTTGGGTCAGCTTTTCTATGGTTTCATGGTAAATGTTAGGAAAAAAATGTTATGTTTTGTTATGGCATCATTTTTTCACTCCCTAGTAAATCCAGGCCAACTCTGGATTTAAAAGCAGGATTTATTGTCCTTTGGGGCACAAAGGAAGATGTGAGGGGGAGGGAGGAAGGGACCTGACTTCAATTAATGTAACTATATCAAATATATTTTAAAGGTTTAATCTGTAGCCTTCCATCCTGTAATGACCCTCATCTTTTTCCTCCCTCTTTCCCTCCTTTTTTCCCCCCCAAATTCAGCCCTGCTTTGAGTTTCACATACCCTCCTACACCAGTATCTCTCCAGCAAATGCATCAGCAGATCATAAGTCGTCAGCAAACCCTAGGTTCAGCCTTTGGACACAGCCCTCCACTCATCCATCCTGCTCCAACTTTTCCTACCCAGAGACCTATCCCTGGCATCCCCAGTGTCCTGAACCCTGTCCAAGTCAGCTCTGGACCTTCTGAGTCCACACAGGTGAGAGAGAACATGAGAAACCCTTGCACCCCATTAATTGATAAGTGAAATAAATGATGTTATCTTGATGGCAGTCAATCACCTCTGTCACTGAGACCCTTTGATAGCAGTTTTCTTGCAGCTATAGCATTTGTGGTCTCTTCATTAGAAGACACAGGAGTAGACGTGCAGTTCTTGGTTGGTAAAGGCTTTTTAGTCCTCAAAAGTATTTCACTGGGTTGCAGCAGCTGCTCATTCCAACCTGTGTCTCCTGGATCTCACACAGGAACAGTTTTGTCTCTAATTTGTGTACAACTGGACCTCTAATTTTTGATTCAAACTCACTAATAAAGCAAGGTGCATTCTTAGAAGCTGTGAATCAGGTCCATAATGTGGAGTTTATCACAGTTTGGGCTTTGCCTGTTATTAACTAGTGCTGCTTGTTTCCAGATGACCTAGGATAGGTTATTTATCAGTCTGGGAGCTCTTTATCTCCTGGCTAGCTTTTACAAATGTCCAAGCAGAGCATGCTGCTGCAGGAAGCATATTGATTTTTTGTGGGGTCCATGTGAGTTCAGATCTCTCTAAAAGATCTCTGGACTCCTACAAGATCCATTTGCAGGTGTAGATAATGCTGTTCAGTCTAGCACAGCAAGAAAAAAAACAAGGTTTCTGTCAGCAGTAGTTTTGTTGCTGACATGGGAGAGTTCAGGACTTAATCTAGGATTTTTTGCCTAATGTTCAGTTTTCCTTCCTATTCACCATTATAATGGTAAAAGCAGTAAAAGAGCTAAAGATCTTGTCTGCAGGTGTTAAGTGCAAAACCTTTTCTCCAAGTATGAAGAAATAAATCTTAACTCTTGTGTTTATTTGAGTGAGCACACTGTGGTTTTTTCCTTTTCAAAATTGCCTTTCTGAAGTCAGCATTAAGTGGAATATCAAGTTCTTCCTACCCGTTCCTGGCCTGACCAAACCAGTATTGGTTTTGTAGCAAGGAATTTCATCAGGTGCCCTCTCCTTCCTCTTCCCTCCCTGCTCCATTACAAGGTTGAGTGATGCAGCTCTTCCACAAGTTAATACTGTGTAATTGAAGCACAATGTAATTGCATATCCAATATAATTAACAGTGTAGCTCCTCCAAATAAAAGTTGCTGAGCAGATGCTGCATGTTTTTCTGTTTGGAGCTACAGATTTATCACAGTCTAATTTTGTCTCTGTTTTGGGGGAAAATAACACCAAACAACCCTGCTTGCAGCAGAATAAACCCACAAGTGAATCTGCAGTGAGCAGCACTGGAGATCCCATGCACAACAAGCGCTCCAAGATAAAGCCTGACGAGGACCTCCCCAGCCCAGGAGCAGGAAGCATGCAGGTATGGCAGAAAGGTTCTCCTCGTAAGCCTTTCATCTTGCTGCTGGAGGGAAAATGCACCTTTCCTCTAGCATGTGTTTTCAGGCTTCCTTCATCTCCTGCACGTGTGGGCAGCCTCAGCTCACGGTAGCAAGGGTTCAAGATGAGCAGTGAGAGGCTGCAGGGGTGCAGGATGAGGGCAGAGAGGAAGGAGATTGATGGAGAGGTGCACTCTGATCAGTCAGAGTGCTCAACCCTCTACTCACCATGGAAAAGCAAATAAGGGAGGTTCAGGTCTCTATTGAGGATGTGATTTCTGTTCAGCAAAAGTCCTTAGGCCACACTGACTTCATTCTACTTCAAGTGAAGCCTCAGTGTCAGGCTCCAGTCTCATTTGCTGTACTTTCTATACCAGTTAATGCCACTGGTGTTAGCAGAGTGACTCCTGAGTTAGAGTGACTCAGGGGAGATGAGAATCAGAGCCTTGATCTTGTGAGTGAATCCCTGACAGCAAAGCAGACATCTGTTTGCATCCTTCAGCAGGTTTGCTTGGGTGCATAATCTGAACCAAATGTTTCTGCTAACATCTGACTCTTATCATCAGCAAATAACAAACTGGGGAGGGTGAGGCACCTTGAGGAACTGACGGTGGAAAGTCAACCCCCAAAATTTAACACTGTCTTCCCCTGCTTACCCCTTCCATGGGCAAGAACATACTAATCAGTAGGCTGAAAATTACCAGGCTTGGACAGATTTTAGTGTTCAAAACTCTCACTGGATTAACAATTGAAACACAGTTTGGATTACTAGTGATCAAGTTTGTATCTAGCCCTAGTACTGGAGTCAAATTCCAGTTAATTCAAATATATTAATTAGTGCCTTTTTCAGTAGTGGTGCCACTGAATAAGAAGGGGGCAAGTGTACATATAACAAGCTGCTTCAAGTACATATAGAGGGAAGCTATGTCTTTATGATTTGCTTCTAATTAAAATGTAAAGAGATTTTTAACAGAAATTCTCTGCAGTGAGTACTTCTGGGGAGTAAAGATTTATTTTACACATCCAGTCTGCAGATAGCTTCTGGCTTATCATGTTTGGGGCTTCTGTATTTTGTAGAACGAAGTAGCATAGTGAACTAATGAGTAAAATAATCACTCCCTGCCCTCTTATCATCTGAAGTAATTCACTTTTATTTCCTCCTCAGTTGCAGAATTGCCTCTCTCCTCTCCTCACCTCTGTGTTTTTTTTTCTCCTCTCTCCAGGAACAGCCAGAAGGAATGACCCTGGTAAAAGAGGAAGGGGACAAAGATGAAAGCAAACAGGAGCCTGAAGTGGTCTACGAGACAAACTGCCACTGGGAAGGCTGTTCCCGGGAGTTTGACACGCAGGAACAGCTAGTGCATGTAAGTGAATGCTAGTCAGGAACTGGGTTTTAAAACTCCATGACCTTTTTTCATGGGGGGGTCAGGTTCTCTGACCCTCTGCTGAGTCAAGTTTCTTAGCTAACAGCACTGCAAACTGGAGAGGGGTTTATGAGTTCCTGAGAAGAAAGAAAACCTTGGAGCCACAGTGCTTGACCTGTGCAGTCAGCTAAAGCTTAGTGTAAAATTCAATAAAGTCTTCAATAGAGATTGTAATGGCTCTGATCCTGTAAGCCAGCAAATGCTATTTGGAGTTAGAGACTTTGATAGTTATTGAGTAATAGTAAGCTGGACATGAATTATTATTAACCTTTAGCCAAGTTTGATTTTTTTTCCCCTCTCCAGAGCAACTGTAACATTAGAAATGGGTGAGGGGAATTCTTCCCCTTCCCTCGGGAGGATTTGGTATCAATTTACTGTTGTGTGTAAACTGAAGAGAGAGCTATTTGGCTAAATTCATGGAGATTGAGTTATTTCAGTCGTTTTGGCGTGGTCCTTTTTATGCTGCCCCAAATATTAGTTGTATCAGCCTTGTTTTTTTACTTCGTCTCCAAAATAAATGCTTTTTACTGTTTTGTAGTATTGTGAGTTAGAAAATGAACAATCACAATCTAGAATAGCTTGGCAGGTACAATCCCCCCCCTAATTTCCAACCTCCTTAGCTAGCAGCACCTCTCTTAATTACTGACATCATAGAACATATCAAATAGTCAGAGATAAAGGGAATTCCTACTACAGATTAGAGAGGAGAGAGCTTTTCCACAATGCACACAGTTCACATTATAGATGTAATCACTCCCATTATGTATAGGATATATATACAAGCATGTGTTTCAAAAGAGGCAAATAGGAATTTGTGTATATTCTGGTCTTTCTGACACATGAAGATAGCTTTGTTATCTTTTTGGGTACGATGGGACCCGATTTACTTTGAAATTAACTGTGGATGAATCAGAGACTAGCAATATCTGCATTACAAAGTGATGTGTGATATAGGATGTATGAAGTCCTAAACACAAACATAATCAGTGTCTGAATAGGTAGTGTTGATTTAGAGCAGGAATTGCAGTCTTGGGCTTAATAGTCAGCATTTGATGGCATTTTTCTGCATTATTTTCTGTAGCAAGTCCTTCTGTTACTAGTGTAAAATGTGGGTGCTAGTGCAAGTGTGCTTAGACCTCCAAGAGACAATGTTTTCTGACAGAATGTATGACCAGACCCTGGGCTGCTGTGAATAACTAACTGAAAAGCTACATAAAGGCTCATTATTAACCCACCCAGAAGGACCTGTCACCCAAATGATTTCGGTGCAGGAGCTCTTGTGCCTCTTAGAATGCAACCTGCTTACATTTTCATGACACATACACCAAAAAGCAAGGTGTTAAACCATTCAGACACTCTGCCTTATTTATAGCACCTATCCATCCTTTCCTCCCCCCCTCCTTCTCTCTCTTACAGTTAATAGAAAGATTCATGATTCTTCATGGTTGTCTATCTAACGTCTGACAGTCCCGACTGCCCTGCTAAAGCAAGTCACTATCTATAATTGATATCCTTCTATGGAATAGGGTGCTGGCTGCAATTGAAGGCTTTGGCTGAAAGCTCTTAAATCCTGACAAGTTCTGCCCTTGTTGTGGTTCAGGCACTGAGCTGCACTGCTGGGCTCCCAGGCTTCTTTGGAGTTGGGGCAAAAAGGGAGGGGGGGAGTCACAACGTTGGGAGAGCTGCCTGCCACGTAGGCTTATTTACAGTGCATTGCACTCCTGAAAAGGTTGCTTACATTACTGTTTGAACATGTGTATTAGAGGTTTCTTTCTTTCTCTGCTTCTTATTCTTCTTAAAAGAAAAAAATCTTATTTATTTTAAAGCCTCAGTTTGCTGCTGGGGTCTTTATCATTCAGCTGTTTAATTAATTTCTCTGCCCAGCGAGATATTATAATTGGGCTTAGCTGAGCTCAAGTTTGTTTTAAATGTGTGATAAATGCACTTGAGCACCCAGAAGCTAATAAGATATTGTATATTTTTTATAAATCTGCTTTTTGTTGCAGTTTGTCTTCTTTTCTTTTTTTTTTTCCCCCAGAAATGAGTTTTAAGAATAAAATATTGCAAAATGGTTAGACACTAAAGATAAAAGTTTGTTTAAGAAAATTATCCTTCAAGGAAATGACTGAAGTTATTGTTAAATATTAATACAATGGCAATCAGGAAAATGCAGTGCTGCCTATTTCTCATCCCCCTTGCTGTGTAGCCTTGATGATAATTATTTTTATTCAAAAACATGCTTGAAGAACTGTAGAGCTATTTTTTGTTAGTGTTTTCTCCTTAATTGTACAGCAATAAAATTCTCTCATTGTCGTTATTTTTGATTAGATGAGATCAAAAAAGCCCTAAAGTGACAGCAATGGCTTACATTCAGGATTCGATATGCCTGTTTGATGGTATTTGAGTTCATGAGATGAGGTGCCTTAGTCACAGAATCACAGAATCATTTAGGTTGGAAGATACCTCTAACTAAGGTCATCAAGTCCAACCATCTACCTATCAGCCCCATGCCATGAAACTTGTCCCTGACTACCACATTTATATGTTTCTTAAACCCCTCCAGGGATGGTGACTCCACCACCTCCCTGGGCTGCCTGGGCCAATGCCTAACAACCTTTTCAGTGAGGAAATTTTTCCTGACATCCAATCTAAACCTTCCCTGGTGCAACATGAGGCCATTTCCTCTTGTTCTCTCATTGTTAATCGGGGAGACCTACCCCATCTCACTCCAACCTCCTTTCAGGGAGTCAGTGATAACACGTCTGATCGGGAGGTGAGGAGCATACCACTCTGAAGGACTAGACCTCCTTAGAGTGGGTCATTTCCCTATTCCCTGGGGGGGGGGGGGGGGGGTGGGGTTGGAG
>VWZO01018705.1:618055-662679 GCA_013396975.1 Bucco capensis | reverse complement strand
GGGGGGTGTTGGACTAGATGACCTTTAAAGGTCCCTTCCAACCCCAAACATTCTGTGATTCTATCATTTTGGATGCCAAGAAATAACCACACTCAAAGTCTCACTCGCTCTGCTGCGCTGCCATGCTGCCTTTGGCCTGTGGCTTCTTGCTCAGCTCCTCTCCTGTATGAGAGTGGTAGGTAACAACTGGAGAGAGCTTCACATCTCTTCTCTAAAACATGATCCAACTGCAAGTTGGAGAATAAGCCAGAGTTAGTGCAGTTCCCCTGAGTAACAGCTACAGGGGCAGAGCTGTAAATGACCCTGAGAGTCACACATTGCCCACTGCTTGTAGGAGGAGAAACTGCCCCATAAGCAAACAGCCCTGAGCTATCAAAGGTGCTACTCATAGCTGTGTGTGATTAGGCATCTGCTCCTGAAAGGAGGCAGTTACACACAGCTGCCCCAAAAGGCAGGTTGTCCTTCATGCACACTGGAGGTGTGCTAGCAAACGGATCATGGTGCGGGTGAAGTCCCAGCTAGGTGAAGCAAGTCCCTCCACAGTCCCAGAGAGGTGCAGTTACACATCCCAGTCTGCTTGCATCTCCACATTTATTTAGTTTTTAATTCTTCTGTGCAGAGGCAGTTTTCAGTGCGGTTCCATTATAGTTTGATTTGGCTCTAGTGCAGCAAGACTTCAGCCCCTTTGCGGGCTTGTTGTGCATGGCAGTGACAGCTTCAGCCCTGAAAGGTTCAGAATGTTACCTTTAAATTGAAAAGAGTGAGGAATAGATAAGAACATGAAATCCATTATAGTAATCATTTTTTTTCCCCCTGACAAAAGGAGAATGTTTTATGTACAACAGCAAAGGGTTTTTCCTTGGCGATTTTATTCTATTTCATCTTATTTTATTTTTCACTCCTTGGGGTCTGGGCCCTCATCCATATTTGGAGAAGCAATGCTGTGGACAAAAGAAATTATTCTTCAAGTGAGACAAGCCCAGGGCTTGGGCTGAAGGTTGGGACAACGTGGAGAAGGCAGGGAGTTGTTTCAGAGGCAAGCAAGTGCTATGGAAAGGTTTTTTCCAGTTTGTGCATCCCCTCAGTGTATTTGACTTTTTTTAGCCGTGAAGGAACGAGAGAGAGATTACAGCATCAGAAGAAACATCTGTCAGGAAGTTTTCAGATTTAAAATCTCTTCTTCACTGCCTATTTAAAGACTGAGTTATAATTAAGACACCCCTTTCCTGTGCTGGGTTAGAGGCTGCTGAACCCATGGTTTTGATCTGTGCCGCTGTGGTGGCATCATTCTTGGACCAATATTCATTAGATAGAAAGGCAGTAAGCAGGTCTGTGCCCTTAAGGGACTCATACTCTTGATTTCCCTCTGGGTACCTAACAAAAAGACTTGTTGAAATGAAACAGTTCTTTAACCCCCATCAAGGATAACCATGTAAGTGCTGTGGGGTTTGAAGGTTAAGTAACCACAGACAGACCTCACTGCTGTTCTCCAGCCTCAGGGTCTGATCGCCTTCCCAGCACATCCTTGCTTCTGTGCCAGCCACCACCATGCCCTCTTCCTTCCAGCAGTGTTAAAAAGTCAGCACTGCTGCCTTGTGGAATGTCTGAGTCACTCTGGGCTGGACCCACAGGCCAACTGGGCTTTGGCTCATGTCCTCTGAAGCACTCCACTGCATCAAGCAGTTCCCTTACCTACAGTCTGGCTCACAGAGAAGGGGCAAAAAATAAAGTGAGGATTTCTTTTTTTGATAGAGAAAGGTTTACCAAAAAATAAATCCACCCTAATCTGTGCAGTATTAAGAGGGGATTTAGAGAGAGAAATGTAATCATTTTTATTTTAATTCCTCTGTAATTAGCATTTCTTTCAGGGCATTAGGAAAACTTGTTGTGAGTCTGCTGCTGCTGTGGTTACTGTTCCTGTGAGTTGCCAAAGTCGTTGTCTTTGCATTGGTGTCCCTGAAAGAGGTTGCTAATCTGTGACATGTCCTTTAAATAGCACTTTTTGTTGTTGTTCCACTGTTGTGGTTAGGGATGAAGAGAGCTCCTACTATCTCACCATTTAGATTGAAACAGTGACGAGTGGGCTCTTGAGTGGAAAGGGCTGTGGGTGGCAGGGAGCAAGGTTTGGCCTCTGCCTCTGCTTGTGACCACAAAGCACTATTTAGGTATTTTGTGGATGTGTACTTGCTTGAAGTGCTTATTTTGCCTGAGAGTTGAGAGTGAATTCTTCCAAGTTAGTGATGTTTCATAGGTGATTTCTAGCTTTGGGGAGAAGGGTAGGATAAGAAGCTGCCAGCCAAGTCCCAGGGGAGCTGCAAATTGAGTGGACTCTGGCTCCTGACACTTGTTGGCATATCACAGAGAGAAAAGCTAAATCATTGCCTGCTTTTCTTTCTTTTTTTTTTTTTTTGCTGCCTTGCTGCTGCAAGAAGGCTTAGGCATTGATTCCAAATACCTATCAGTCCTGACCAACAGGCCAGGACAAAGCAGAGTCACCGGGACACACCTGCAGTTTCTGAACAGCTTTTTCCTGCCTGGCTACTGCTGACTGAGCGATTTACTGTTATGAAGCTTGTGTTATTATGGTGAACCACTGGAAGATCTACCTCAAACCTTGTGGAGTCCCCTGTTTGGTGTCTCTGTCATGTCCCAATGAACAGGATTTTATCCATAGTGCAGCCCATCTTCCTGTCTGTGAAACAAGTGCCATGTTCTCCCTCACAGCTGCCCATGTCCTACCTAAAAGATTTGCCCAGAGATACCCAGTGTCTGGAAGAACAGAAATCTCTGAGTGGTGCCCCAGACACTGCATGTGGAAGTGTTTTTTCCCCAGACAGAAGTGGCAGATCAGCATGCACAAACAGAGGCAGGGGACAGGCAAGCTAAATACAGGCAGGAGTGCAGCTTCTGCTTTTGGGGTTGAGAGGGCTGGGCTGCACAGATTCATCTTTGCAGTCTCTTTTCTTTGTGTAACCTCTTAATAAAGAAAAAAAACAACCAAGCAGATGAGCCTTTTATCATGGTGAACCAAATTTAGTGTTTCCCAGTGCTTAAACTTTTGTGTGAGCCTGACTTTTTCCTCAAGGTGTCTGGTAGCTAATCTATAAAATGAATGGGTGGTGGTTTTGTCAGGAGTGGGTCCTCTGGTGGCTTGCACTGGAGGTATGAGGTCTGCATATCCCATTCTTAGGTGGATGGCAGGGCTGAGATGCTGCAGTTCTCTGTGAGATAAAGTAGTCAAAGCTGCAAATGAAACAAAGCTCTAACTGTATCCCTCCTTGTGTTTAGCAGAGATAAACTACAGTGGAGTCTCAGTGCTGCTCCCTTTGGCTTCTGGCAGCAGCTTTAATTGGTAAAATGCAGATTTTTTTTTTGATCAGGAGAGGATTATTCTTGTTATCAGTCTGGAGCATCTTATTTCAAGATGAAAAGGCTTCGCTGAATTACAGATGCCAAGGTTTTTACAAAGCACTTGGGCGATTGACATCTCAAAGAGAAAGTATGATTTATTAGCCTATAATGGCCAGCACTGAGCACTGGGCTAGGTCCCACTGATTTGTGAAATTGCTTAATGGGAATTGCCTTTTTGTGTGATTCAAGCCCCAGGTTTTTCAAATAAACTTAGAATGTGAAGTGTATGAAACATTACATACCTGGGAAGGGACAAGGGGAATGGGACTGGGCAGCTGAAAAGAAAGGTGAAGGAAGAGAGAAAGAGAGAAAAAGAGAAAGGAAGGGAGGGAGAAAGAGAGAGGGAGAAAGGAAAGAAAAAGGAAGATCTACTCCTAAATCCATCTTGGTAGTGCTTTTTTCCAGTAGTTTGGTTGATATGTTGGCAGGATAAAGATTAATAACAAGCCTTGTCGCTATCAGTAGCTGCTTGTCGATTCTCTGTAACAGGGCTGTCTGTTCAGCATGGAAATTATTGATTAACTAAAAATTGCTATTAGATTGTGATGTGATCCATAATCACAAACAATGGTGGACATTCCTCTTTCAGATCCCAAGCCATGCATCAAGTTTTTTCCTTGCAGTAATTTATATTGTGCTGACACTCGCACCCATTAAGCTTTTATCCTCCCCTACATGTGTCAAGAAAGCACTGCAAGGAAGAACAGCAGCAGCAGCACAGCAGCAGGTAGGCACTCACTAAATTTCCAGAGAGAAGCACAACACAGCTTAAGCCTGTCCTTTGCTTCATGTGTTACCACCAGTGACTTATGCCAGATAAGGGCAACACCTCTGGAATTCAGGGATCTTTTTCCCAGTGTTTTCAGTGAGCTTGCGCCACAACTATTTGTACCTCTAATGTTCATTGTCCTTTTTCACTTCTGTTATTCCCTTGGCAGTGGTTTTGGTTATGATCCAGAGATATGTCAGGACAGTATGGAAAGGGGAAACCACCCAGGAGGATCCAGTATGGTTTGGGAAGAATGGGATTTTTTTAGTGCTCTGGAGTGTAAAGAGCAAGTGACTTGCCTGTATTTATTTAGCTCTGATGCTTCCTGATTTGAGGAATCTGGGTTTGGAGCACTTCAGCTAAGACTGCATCACTTTAGGCTGAGTTAAATTTAAAAGAGAGTATCTCAGTCTGCACAGCACATGTAAGCAGGCTACCAACTTTCTTCCTCCTGTGAGAGAGACACCCTTTGTCTAAAACTAAAGGAAACTTAGTAAAAATGTTTTGGAGAGTTTGGCTGCTTGGAGGAGTGATGCCCACAGAGCTTCTCTGTCCCATTGTTTCAGAAGACCTTAATATTAGCCAGAACTGATCAGCTGGCCTGGCTGCTAGGGAAAGGGATCCCTGTCCTTCTGGACTTAGCTTCATTATGCAGGGCAAATAAGAAGTTCTCCTCAGCCTTGGCTGCTGTCATTTCAATCAAGAGACCACTTCATTTTGCCAAGCTGGAGCATGTGCCTTGCACACCTCCCTCCAGTGCAGCCACTTTCTCTGCGTGGATCAGAGCCAAAGGATTACCAGCCAGGAAATTAATTGCCAAGGGGATTCCAACACTTATGGTTAGTAAAAAAAAAAAAAAAAGGAGCCTGAATAAAGAAGTGTGTTTTATATCACATTCTGGAGGCGCCAGGCTCCAGCTCTGATAGTTTTTGGATGAGAGTTAGAGAGATCTAGGACTGCCTTTGGCTTTATTCCTGCAGAATTCTGGGCTTGACTGCCAGCTTGAGTCTGTCCAATTCAGGTGGTGCCACAGTGGCATGGAAGAGGACACTTTTTGAGACAAACCACACTGTTTAGAATTGATTTTTATTTACCAGAAGCCACCTGTAAGTTCACTGCAATACAGTTACAGTTAGTGTGTGGGATGCAGGGCAGACAAATAGCCTTGACTCTTTACTAAGGGTGTTAGTTGGTATTCCCATGTTATACTAAGGGATCCTGCACAGTTTTCATTCCAACTGCTCAAATGTGTCTATAGTCTAGCTACAGTGCAAGACCCTCTATGGTATACATGAGAGAAGGGAAAATGTTATCCTGTGGCAAGAGAGAGATCAAAACCACACACTATCTCTGGAGCAACAAGGGTGGCTAACTTCTAACCTGGGACAGAAAACCTTTGCTAACCCTGACAGAGATGCCCAAGCCTAGCATGGGTGTGAAAGGTAAATTCTAGAGAGAGGGTCCAGTGGAAAAAAGCTGAGGGATGTCTCAGGGGAGCAATAAACTGTTGTGTGTGCTGAAGCTTGTTAGAAATGTTTCTTAGAGGTGTGAGGAAGGAAGCACCCCAAGTACTTTCTCCAGTTCAGTCATGATGTCATGGCTTTAACACACTGCTGCTTCTGTCACCCACCAATGTTGGATTAATACTAAAAGCAGCAGAAAAGAGCATGTTTTTACAAAATCTGGTCCAAGGTTGGACTAAACAGAGTGCATGTGGTTCAGCAAAGTCCTGTCTACATGCTTAGTGTTAGTGGTCATATGCTTAATACATCTTGAGGAGCAGATCCTGCTTAATTGTCTGATGCTTACTTTGCTCTTTTACCCCATGAGGACCATAGGATTTTCAGTAAAAGAAAGCAAAATGGTGTGACTTTTTTGTTAAATTAAGTATTTGGCTAATCTTTCTGCATAGCAGGATGACCCATTGTACCAGTCTGGCTGTTTGGAAGACTTCAAAACTTTGTTAAAACGGTCCATTTTAGCTTTTCCTTCTTCTGTCTTGCTGTAGGGTTTCATGGATTGGTAAATTAGCTCATGTAAAGATTAGAAATCTCTTGTCATGCCATTTTCTTGTGAACATGCCCTGCTTAAAAGGAAAATATTCTTTCTTGGAGCATGGTTTGAACTAACTAGAAGAGCTGCTCAAGCCCCACTCCTGCAGAGAGCTCGGTGCATGGGGACCCCAACACATTTAATGGGCTCCAGGCTGCCACCAGAGCCTGGGTGAGCAGAGCTGCTCACAGAACCAAGATCTCTGCACATCTCAGCTAGGAGCAGTGGGGCTGGAATTTATCAAAGCCAAACAATAAGAAGGGAGAACACTTAATTTCAGGTTTAATATATACAGCAGGTCTGATTTCCATTGAAGTAGGATGAGTTATAGTGGCAGGAAGGAGACCTATGGATTTTTGTCTTCTCCAGCAATGTGGGAAAAGTTCCAAAGTATTTAAGTCTTGTGTGCTTCTTACCAAATCAGGATGGTATTTTCATTCTTCACACTCTTTGCAAATAAGATGAAATACCTTATTGTAATGCCTCTTTACGATGACTTCCTTCTCAAGTGTGCTGGCAGGAGTTCCTCTGTGCTCTTTGCCAGGGAGAAAAATCCAGAAATAGAATTTATGCTTTTAAGTGTGTTACAGGAACATCTGTAGCAGTGCTAAGTGCCAGGCTGTTAAGGTTTGTGAGGGTTTTTTTTTTTTTAAGGTAAGGCCTGCTTTTCATGTATGTTTTCATTAAAGCTTGGATGTGAGTTCAGGTTTGCAAGGAAGGAAGTCAACCACTGCTCATGTTGGGAGCCTGTGAGGGAATTTTAATGGGTTTTAGCTTGGTTTTTCCTGGAAATTCTGGAACAATTGCATGTAAAATCAATTTTTATACTTAAATACAAAGATCATGAAGCAGAAAATTTTGAGGTTGAGCCTCAGGTGATTTACTCCTAGACAGTACCAGACAGTGCATTTTCTAGGCAGCATTCACTGATATTCTTACCTCATGAATGGCAGGTGTTTGGTTTCAGGCCAGTCTTGACCCTCTTCCCCATCCAACTGTAGGAAACACCTCTGCCCTTGTTTTACACTACTGTCTTGACCAAGTTGAGACAGGAATGTGTAACAGATTTGTGAGGAATGTGGAGCTCTTTGCAGTGGAGATCTCCTCTCTGGTGAGCTTATGGCAGGAGGAGGCATTGCACCTTTTTCCAGTAGAGATGTTACCTGAAGGCTGCAGCTTGAGCTGTAGCACTCCTGCTTGTAGCCAGCTCTCAGAAAGCCTGTGGGGAGAACCTGCATGCATGTGTGATGGAGAAAGAAGGCAGAGAGCAGGCAGAACAGGCTAAAGATCTTCAGTGCAGGGCTAGGCTGTAGGATCTGGGAGAAGAGAACTTTCAGTCACCATTGCACCATCACAGTTTCATCACTTAGCAGTAGATTTTAAACCCTTCAGCTAGTGGTTTCTTCCAGCCCTAGCCTTTTGAGCCAAGTTTGAGCTCTCCAACACTGGTGCACACCTTGCCTGGCAAAGAGCTTTTTTTCCTTCTGCTCTTCTTGCAAATCTGTTGCAGGCCTCTTGCTCTACACTGCAGGCACCAAATTACTCTGGATTTTTCTCATGTAACCTTTGCACAGAAGGCAGGTAAAATGTGGGTGTCATGTAGGGACCTAGATGTGAAGAGCATAAAAGCCACAAACCAAAAGTGAGCCACCCACGGATATGTGAGCTTAACTCAGGAGAGCAGGGCATACTCTTGGAGAGCAGAGACAGAACCAAAACATCCCTGTTTGAGAACAGTTGACTTCAGCATCTGGTTCATCATTTCCACTTCCAATTCCTTCACTTCTCTGCTAGTAATAGAAGAATGAAACCCTCAAGAAGGAGATGGCACTTGATTTTAGGCAGAGTTGTGGAGGAGAACATCAGAGAAGAAACAAAGCTGAGAGTCATCAAAGCCTCTTTCCCATCACTGTAAAAGTGGAATGATGAATGTCCACAACATTTATGTTGATGTTCTGGCAGAGTCTCATTTATTACATTTTCAGGTTTAGGAAATAAAGATGCAATTTCTGTCCCTTGCTTTATAGCTGTGTGCTCTAACACAGGAAATCAAGGAAGAGCTGTAAAACATTGCCCTGGATGGAGCTGCATTTTGCTGCTAACAGACTTAACTGTACTCTATATGTGAATATACATCTATTAAATGAAACAAGAACAAGATGTGATCTTATTGGGAAAGAATCCCTGCAATATATCCCATAAGTTCCATTCCCTGCGCTGAATATCCCAAAGCCTACCAAAAAGCTGTCCAAAACCTGGAAACAGGCTGAGGGGAATCAGTTCCCAGCCTGAGGAGCAACCCTGCTGGTATGATACCACATCCATAACTGCTCCATCAGAGATTAAAAGAAGGTCATGCTCTATTATGAACTGCTCTCTTTATTTTTAGGATTAGATAATTCCTCTCTTCCCCCCCCCCTCCCTTTCTCTTTGTGTCCTAAGGGCAGATCCTTTCTCTTGGGTCAGGAATGTAATAAGGCAGGTTTTCCTCTCTCCAGGATATTGTGTCTGTCTCACTGTGTTTAAATTGCCACAGAAAGCTCTTCTGAGCAAAATACAGTATTTTCTTTGTACAGGAGCCAAGGCTTGACGTATCCTTGGGGACTTCTCTGTCTTGAGCATTTAAACATACAAGTTGGATATGTTTAACCTCTTGATAGGCAATGAAGGCAACTACAGAATTTATTGCAGGAGAATAAAGGAGAAGTAGAAAGTAAACATCTTTTTTTTTTTCTTCTTTAAATTGGGATAGAGAACTTTTATTGCTGTTGTTGAGGCAGGAAAAAATCATCAGACCTATGTTTTCAGCTGAAACAAGGAGGTTAGAAGAAAACCATCCTGCTGAGTTGTATGCCTTGAATTACTGTACTCCTGTGTAGTAGTAATACAGTTTCACCTGGCTTGGTTAAACAGCATTTGAGGCAGAAAGATAACTTGCTCAGGCTTATAGTAAACTTCACAAACTGTAAATGTTTATTAATTATTATTATTATTAGTTTGGTTGCTCTTGGTCTTTGGGCATTTCTCACTTCCCATGTGGCAGGAACATTCTCTTCCCATGTGTTGCACTGACCCCAGATCTTTAATACCTTTCAAAATATAACTATAAACCCAGTCTTCTCCCAGTGGCAGCTATGCTGGCCCAAGACAGCTGTTGACCCCAAGTATTTGCTGCAACATCTGTGAGGTTCTCCTCAGTCTGCTCTTCACATAGGAATGTTCTCTTGGATGCTGGAGTCAAAACAGCCACATTAGCCCCAGCTTTTCAGACCAAGGCAGGTGAGTAAGCAGCTGATGAGCTATTGAGGCAGTGATATCGGAAGTACGGCAACATCTTGCTAAGAAAAGGAGATGAGCTGTTCCAGGACAGAGCCATGCAGTGTCTCAGTGTGGCCAGGACATGATGTGATCCCTTTCTACTTTCCTCCTTTCTTGCTGTTTCCATCCTCTCTTCCAGCCATTGGTTTCCATGCTGCCCTTCTCCTGTCCCTGTCATGCCTGTCCATCTGCTTCCCTGGCCTGTCTCAACTTATAAATCATCATTTTTCAGTTGACTTGGGCTTCTGATTTTGATCCCTCCCTTTCTTCATTGACTTGTTCTTGCCCATTCTCAAGGGACAGAGGTGGGAATCCAGAATGGCACAGTGATAAATGAGCTTCAAGCATGAATTCAGTTGGAGTGCTGACTGAGGTCTAATTTTTTTGTGTCTTACAATTAACAGTCATGAACACAAAGTTCATACATTAAGTTTGTAAAATAGTGTAAGTTTTATTTCCTATTTTTTATACATACTTCGCTCCTTTTGGAAATAACCAGCTTTTTGACTGAAGCCTTGTTTATTTAGTGGTTTAATTTTTCTTAATGAGTTATAAATATTTGCAGTACAATTTTATTTGTTTTTTTAATTTGTGTATTACTGTTAATACTCTTTCTCACATGTAACCCCCCAAATATCCAATTACTGAAGTGTGGTGTGGCACCAGACCTCATTTAGGTTTACCATCATGATCAAATCTAGAGGGGCTTCATCTCTCAATAGTGGAAAACTTTGGAATTAAGTGTTGAGATTGACTGGCAAGATCAAACAGTGCAAGGCAAGGAGTGCACTGTGCAGACAGAGTATTTAGAGGATTCATTATAGACAGAGGAAATTGCCATGCAGAGCTTTTTAAGATCCAGCTGATTTTAACTGTGGGGATTCTTTTTCAGCAAAGGTGTCAAGACTGGGGAGGTTCTGACCTGCTTTGGGCCAGAGCAGCAGCTTGTAGAAATTTGTCATGTTGCTAATCAGCATTAGGAGAGATCTGTCACAACAGCAGTTCTTAAATCTTCCCTAAAGTATGCAAGACAGCCACAAGAATTCCAATGGAATAACAAGAAATGCATCTAAAGGAAAGGAAGCAGGAGTGGAGATAGTTATCTGAGCTTCTCCACAGGCATGTTCCTGTGCACAAGTACAGAGTTCTTCGTGTATAGCTTTAACTTGGCTTTAGAAACTGCAACCAGCTTAAGCATTTATACCACCACAAAGGTTTTAAAGCAGCTTAAGTGCTTCTTCCTTCTCAGGAACTAAAAATGGCTTAAGTACTTATGCCACCCTAAGGACAGGAGGTCAAAAGCATGCTCTTGACTTGTGCAGCAGGGAGGAGATATTAGTCCCTTGTGGTTGTTTAGCCTGGTTGTGCCTGCAAATGCTCTTTAGTGGGGAAGGGACAGATGAGATCCATACCTATTTTCCAGCAGATAAAAGGAAATTAAAATGCATGCATTGTGCTAGCAGAGTCACAGAGGTTAGAGAAAGACTCGATTGCAGTGATTGGAATGTGTCTGAAAAGTCTGCTGGGGATTTCACTCCATGGAGATGCAGGGTTGTAGGGTTTTTTTCCTCCTCACAATGGGATTTCTATTGTTGCAGGATATTTCCTGCCTCACCAGGACCTCCTTTATATCCTGACTTCTTTACAGAGCTTTTGTCTGTCCATCTTGCTGTGGATCATGGAGTTAATCTGTATCGAGATGTTAATGAGATGGTAGGGAGGCCTGCCTGATGTCATCTCTTAGTTGCCTGACTACCTAAAATGGTAGTGAAGAGCAGTGATGAGCTGTGGATTGCATCCCTGGGGAGCAGGCAAGCATTGGGCACTTGCTTAAGTACTACCCTGTCACTTTTCTGAATGCTGATACACTCTTTTTTACACTCACTCAGATATCTCAGGGAGCTGTGTGGGTCAAGAACCTCAAAAGCATGCACTCCACTCATGAACAAGTGCTGAGAATCAGAGACCTAAATATTTCTGTGCATGTGAGCTTTAGCTTTTCTAGGCCCTATGTCTCCACCTCTACTGTGGCCATAGTAATAGATATTATTTATCAAGGTTTGCTGTTAGGAGGGGAACATTCACAAGCTCTGAGGTGCTCAGGTGCTTTGGTAATGGTCTCCAGCCCAAAGAGAGGGAGAGATCTGTACTTACATCTAAGAGAGGACAGGGAGGTTTGAGTTCCGTTCTGCTCAGTCTGATGAGCTCTGGTGTGTATCTCACATAATTCTGGTCAAGAAGGTGAAGTCATACTAGAGCAGGTGAAGAGGAGGGCTGAGAAGACCACTGAGGAGGGATGGACTAACACAGTCCTGGAAGTGACAGTTAGGAACCTGGGAACAAAATGACAGGCAGGACACAGGGACTTGGACACCTCGAGCCAAAGCAGGATAAGAGAGGGAGCGAGGACTTGGTCATTCTAGAGAAGACCAGAAGGAACCTTCTTAGGCAGAGAAGAGAGTGCTGTCTGTCAGTTAGTTGGGGGTGGGGGAGGGAGAGAAATAAACACCATGGAGGGAAGCAGAGCTGTTTAAGCTCAAGGATAGTGTTGGCACAAGAACAAATGAATATAAATTGGCTGTGAATAAATGAAAGCTAGAAATTAGTTGCTATAACTAGCAGAGGAGTGAGTTCCTAGAAGAGCTTTCCACTGGGAACAGAGATGAAGCTTGCTCTGTTTGCTCCAGTTTTCTCCTAACATACTCTAGGGTAGTGTGTCTAGATTAAGAAAGCAGAATCAGGACATTTTCCCGATGTTTCCTGCTTTCTCCACCAAATAACCCTTTGCTTTCAGATGCAATCTCAGTTGCAGGTGACAACCATTCTTTTTCTGTTGTTCCTAACTCATCCCACTGGTATGAAGAGCCTTTCCTTCTGCTGCCTGCATACTGTGGAAGGACATTTGGCCTTTGGTTATGTATTGAATAGCTGATAGGTACCAAACAGTCAGCTAGGATGTGCTTAGATCCTCCTTCCTTCTAAACAACTTGTGGAGGAGGAAACTGGACCACTGAGATGATTGCAGATCCTCCCTCCAGGGTCACCTCACATCATCTGCCACAATATGGAGTAGCACATACAGTGTGCATGGATTGTAGGAGAACATCTATGATTTAAGATGTACCCTTTTTAGATCTTATTTCTTACCATTTATGCTTCCAGGAGACTGCAGGTTGTGCTCCCTTGTTACCTCTGTTCTTTCAGCTTCCCCGGTAGAGATAGAGATGACAGGCCAACTTCAGCCTTGATTTCAATGAGTTTGGTGGCTTGAAATCCATCTCAGAGCTTCCTCTTTCAAAGCTAGGGCATTCTGAGACCAAAATCAGTATTTAGGTCAGCTCCCTCTGTTCATTTTAGGTGTTTTGGAGCTGAATTATGATAGCAATATTTTTTTAAAGCAAAAGGAGCCAGGGCAGACTGAGGTTTGGTAGTGAGGATTGAAGTGGCATGAAAGTGACTGATAATTCTGTAAATGGCCCCTGTTTAGCAGCTTTCTGGAGCTGTGTGCAATGGCAGATAGCTAGTAGAATTCCAGCTTTTAATGGGGGCTGCTTTTTTAGGGGTCAAATACTTAATAACAGAGAGCTGATGCTTCAGAGCCTTATGTTAGCAAACCTGACACCAGGGAGTAATATCCTTGGCTTTCATGTGCCTATTTACTGTAATAAGGATTACCAATGTGAGTGAAACTTGCAGGTTTGGGCCTACAAAATGAAAAGAAAAGCCTTTTCACAGCCTGAAACTGCATCAAAATTCAATTTCACCAGGAAAAAAAAAATCCTTCTGATCTAGTCCCTGGAATGTGACATTTCATGGGTGTAATAAGGTTACAAACAGATTATAAATTGAAACCCTATAAATCCTTATTGTACTCCACCAAAGCTTCTGCTTTGCATAATACTCTTATTCCTGACTGCTTTTTGTTTTACAAGCTCAAAACTATTCATCCCCTCTCATAATAGAGACCAGGGAGCCAAAAAAACACCGTGCAAAATCCAAAGGTAATTATCTGAGTCAAAGAACCTGAATGCCAGAGTTCACAAACTTCTGAACTTTTCTAATTGCTGTTGTTTGCATGCAGGGAGCCCTCCCTCCTCCTCTAAACAGGTTGTAAATATTGCCCTTTCTTTCTGCCAAGTGATAATGACAACAAAATCCCAGTGTAGATTTAGTTCCTGCTTTGTATTTGTGTAGCAGATAACTGATCAGTTTTCAAATCATAACTCTGAGTGAGTTGAGGGCATTGGAATCTGGTCAGGGTTACAAATGATGTGAATCTCCCTACCTGAGAGCACCTCTAGTTTCTGCTGTTGGCCTCTTACTTCTGCTGATTGAACGTCTAGCAAGTATCTTCTTCCAGACCAGTATTTGGGCACATTTTTAGCTCTGCTCAAATATCACCCCTCTACAAAAAGCAACTGAGCAGCTCACCTGAGAGCTGAAGGAATTGCCCAGATGGGCTCATTTCTTCTGAAGATGAGGAGCCTCAGAGAAGTTGAATGAGTAAGGTGGATTTGCAGAGAAGCTCTCAAGAAGCCACTTGGAGCATCAGAGCAATCACAGAAAACAGCTCAAAGAGGGGCTGGATTGTAGGAAGAGCAGAGGGAGTAGGGGAGGAGTAAGAGGATAAGAGAGCAGGGCAGACAAGTACAGCTGTGCAGTGACCTGAGAGGAATCAGAAGATACTTGACAGGTGAGCCAGTGGAGTGATGGAGAGAGATGAATGATCAACTCACCATCCTGGGCAAGCTTTGTCAGCTGCTGCAGTGAGCCTGGGCTGGGGAGGGAGTGAGGAAGGGAGTTTTTACACCCATGAGAAAGGCCAATTTTAGAGGATGCTCATGCTGATAAGGGCTAGAGGTCTGGAGGGCAAGGAGCAAGCTCATTTGTGGGGACAAAGAGAAAAAGTGTCCTATGGAGAAGTGCTCTGAAAGAGCATCCCTGGTGCCTGAGTGTCCACACAGCAGGAGGTGGAGGGAGGTGCTGGTGTGAACCGATTGAAGTGTTTTGTATTGTATGGAAAGCCTGTGTCACACACTCAATTCTCATTTCCCTCTTGGCTTTGTAGGTTTGACCAAAGAACTCACAGGGCAATGTTGACTTCAATGCCTTCAGTTTTGTCCCATTACTTCTTTCTCATTCAGGAAAGAAGAGTGCACATTAACCTCACTCTACTCTCCTGATGCCATTTCCCAGCACAGGCCATCTGTATACTTCTGGTACAGGCATGTGTAGCATGAATGGGCTAGAGATCTGCACTTCAGACCTAAAAACTCCTGCAGATTATAGATTGTACATTGTCCAGCACATCTGCTCTGTTCATGTGCTCTGTGCCCGATCAGAACTTTTAAGAAAGAGCAATAAAGTTCCAGAAAGAGCAAAAGGCAGTCATCTTTTATAGGCATGGCACATCTGTTTGCCATGATGACGGCACGTAATTGTGAACATCAGCGATTTTATTTGGGTTTCTGATGGTTTTCAGGACTTCAGAAGATGTTTGGATTATCTTCTTTGTATTCCAGCATGAACTACTGAGTTTCTGTAGGGCTGGTTTTTCCTGTGAGCTACTTAAGAGAGTAGATACAGATTTCATCTCTGTTACGATCAAATGTAAGCGCTGGAAGGAATTTGGCTAGTACCTTCATGGCAGTAATCACATTTGCTGAGAAATACAGCCATCTAGTGGCTCAGCTAGCAAGCTGTGGAAAAAAGTCCAGCACTCCTAAGGCAGGATTTCTCCAAGAGAGACTAGGAGGATGAGTCAGATAGCTCCTGCTGCAATTCCAGCCTTAATAAACTTTTGAAAGCCCAGCTGTAGGGTGCATTTCTTGTTAAAGTCAAACAGTTAAACACTGAAAGAACAACACAGTGCAGTGGGTAGGGTTTCATTTCCCCCCCCATAATGTGTACACTAACCTGAAACCTTCACTGAAGGAAAATATAGGTAGCAGGGAGTGAGTTAAAAGTTGTGGTGGAAACTTGGTTGAGCAGTTCTGTTGATCTTGTAAACCTTGTTTATGTTGCATGGCACTTGAAGAGGGCTTCCCTGCTCTGAGAAAGCATTACTCAGTGTGAATCATACAAGTGGTGTCCTACATGAGATTATCCAGGATCCACTTAGCAGCCTGAATCCAAAGGCTGTTGAGATCAGGAGAAACAAATCCGTGGACTTCCAGTGAGATCTGTAACTTGAACCCTGTGATTGCTGTGGAGCACAGATGATCTTCTTACTCTTTTAAGTACCACAGGATCCTGGGTCAGACCTGAGCCTCTGGTGCTGTTCAGTGTGAAAGTACAGGAAGGCTGATGATGCTGTTGTCTTTCTGTTGAGCTGGAATCTCTCTTCTACCCAAACAGCATATCAACAATGACCACATACATGGGGAGAAGAAAGAGTTTGTGTGCCGATGGCTGGACTGTTCCCGGGAGCAGAAACCATTCAAAGCCCAGTATATGCTGGTGGTCCACATGAGGAGACATACAGGGGAAAAGCCACACAAATGCACTGTGAGTAAAGAGGGCTGAGCCCCAAGCTGGGACAGGGGTGCTGGGGCTGTGCAGGGAACACAGTGGTGCAGATGCTTCATCCCATCATCTCTTGTCCATCGGATGTTTGTTGGAGAAGAGACTACCATGTCTGCTTTGTTATCCAGATGACAAGTGCTTTAGGAGGGGGGATCCACTGTGTAATTTCACAGAATCATTAAGGTTGGAAGAGACCTCTAAGATCATCAAGTCCAGCCATCTACCTATCACCACCATGCTACTAAACCATGTCTCTAAGTAGAACACCTATATGTTTCTTAAACACCTCCAGGGATGGTGACTCCACCACCTCCCTGGGAGGGAGCTTAAAGTGCCAAAAAGCCCCAGAAGGCATCATTAAACAGAACTCAGTTTGCTTAATTATTTAACAGCACTTTCTCCTCCAGACCTGGGTATTATTGCTGGATACCAGCCTCCTAATGACTTTGCAATGGATTTCTTAGACAGCATACACAAATATTGTGCTTTCCTGTAAGAGAAGATTGACATAATTTTGAAAGCGTTTTAACCTGAGCTGTGCAAAACAGACAAAAACTTACATTGGGTAAGGTTCTGAAGGTTTGAAAAGTTTCTTAGTTTTTAGAGGTCAGCAAAGATTAAAATTAATCCAGACATCCTTCTTGCCTGCAGTTTGAAGGTTGTACAAAGGCCTACTCCAGACTAGAAAACTTGAAAACGCACTTAAGATCTCACACTGGAGAGAAACCATACGTGTGTGAACATGAAGGCTGCAACAAAGCTTTCTCCAATGCCTCTGACAGGGCCAAGCACCAAAACAGGACTCATTCAAATGAAGTAAGTAAAAAAAACAACCCTCAAATTCAGTATTGGACAGATTTACAATGTGGTCATAGCAATTTGTTGCCGAGGACAAGACCCTCAGCAACCTGAAAGGAATGTCATTTTGGGATGGCTTGTGTGACTATATGACCTAGAGAGGCTGTGGCTTGGCTTATTCAGCAAAAGAGATTTAAAGAATGGGTCTAATGGCAACACACAGATAAAGCAGGGATAGATCCTGGTTTCCCTGGAAAGTAGGGACTGTTTTTGTCCAGACCTGGAGCCTGTCCCCTCACCCAGGTCTGTGGTGACACCTGGCAGTGTCTAGCCAGAGTTCCATCACATCTTTGGGCTGCTGTGGACAGCTGTGGAGAAGTCTCCAGGGTTTGGAATATTTGGATTGCTCTGTAAGTTCTGAGTTAGGCTTTTTTGTTTGTTTCCTTCTCTGTGCTATTTCAGTCTTTCTTTGCATCCTGAACAAACCTAACAGAGCAGGGACACAGTGGAGGGAATGTGATCTTTCTGAAGCAAACAGAGGCATCTCCCAAACTCTCAGTGTAACACCTCCTTATTACTCTGTGTTTCCTCTTACTACTGGCCAGCTTTCAGGAATCACACCATCCTCATTCCTTGTCCACCACCTCCCTGGGCAGCCTGTTCCAATGCTTAACAACCCTTTCAGTGAACAAGTTTTTCTTACCATCCATTCTAAATCTCCCCTAGTGAGAGCATCAGGAGATGCTCTGCCCTCTTTAAACAATGTAGCATTAATGAGAACCTTCAAAACTAATAATAGGTTTGACTAGGTGGAGTCACTACAGAGACCATATGTTAAATAACAAATTCACTGTGAAAGCATAGAACTATAACTCCAGCTGAGCTCCAAGGAGCTATTCAGGAGTTCCACATGGAGTTCAATCTAACTAAGTTGTTTTTTCTCCTGTCCTGGCAGAAACCCTATGTTTGCAAGATCCCAGGCTGCACAAAACGCTACACAGACCCCAGTTCTCTCCGGAAACACGTGAAGACCGTGCACGGCCCAGAGGCACACGTCACCAAGAAGCAAAGGGGAGATATCCACCCGAGGCCTCCACCACCGAGAGACCCAGGCAGCCACTCTCAGAGCAGGTCACCAGGCCATCAGACTCAGGGTGCAATTGGGGAGCAGAAGGACCTCAGCAACACTACCTCAAAGCGTGAAGAATGCCTCCAAGTGAAAGCGGTCAAGTCAGAAAAACCAATGGTATGCAATGCACCTTGTCACACAATCAATGTTAGAGGTTGGAAGGGAGCTCTGGAGATCATCTAGTCCAACCCCTCCTGCAAAAGCAGGGGAACCTAGAGCAGGTTGCACAGGATGGTGTCCAGTTGGGTTTGGAATATATCCAGTGATGGAGACTCCAGCACCTCCCTAGGCAGCCTGGGCCAGTGCTCCACCACCCTCAAAGTAAGAAAGTTCCTCCTTGTGTTAAGATGGAACTTGCTGTGTGCTAGTTTTTTCCTGTTGCCTCTAGTCCTCTCACTAGGCACTACAGAAAAAAGCCTGCCCCCATCCTCCTGACACCCACCCTTTAAGTATTGATAAGCACTGATAAGATCCACCCCAGTCTGCTCTTCTCCAGGCTTTCCTGCCCCAGCTCTCTCAGCCTCTCTGCATTAGAGAGGTGCTCAAGTCTCCTAATCATTTTAGTGGCCCTTTTCTGTACCCTCTCCAGAAGTTCCCTATCTCTCTCAAACAGGGGAGACCAGAACTGAACACAATACTCCAGATGTGGCCTCACCAGGGTAAAGTAGAGGAGGAGGAGAACCTCCCTCTACCTGCTGGCCACACTCTTCTTGCTGCACCCCAGGATGCCATTAGCCTTCTTGGCCACAAGGGCACATTGCTGGCTCATGGGCATCCTGCTATCCACCCAGACACCTTGCAAGCAGTTAATCATCCCTTTATAAAATTCTCAAGCCCTGTAAAGTCTAGCTCACAAGATGAGGTTTGGTGAGGTTTTCTTTGTCCTTTCCCTTGTAAAATGTTTAGAAAGCCTAAGAAATAGCAAATAAAAAGATTGTATCTCATTTATGCAGTAAGCGCAGTGTTAGCAACTCTCACAATAATTGTTTCTCTTAAAGCTCTGACTTTTAGAATCAGGATATGATGAGAAAATCACAGGGTTGTTTTTCTTTTAAAGGCATTTTTTCCACTCTCCTGTTTGCAGAAGAAAGTTAGAGAAAGTGAATCCTGCAGGCTCAAAACCAGAATGGGGAAAAAAAACAAGTCCAAAAGGCTAAAATGATGATCTAATGATGATAATTTTTGGGTAACCTGGAGAAATAATAAGCCTATTTTAGGGGCTTGAGATTGTCATGTCATGGATCAAAGAGAAACAAGATTAACTGACTTTCTTAAACAGGAGATCTTTTGATAACGTTTGATCTCTACTGTGATGTGACCTCTTCTGTTAATCTGCTATTTAATTTAATTTGACCAAGTTAACCTAATTCAAGTTAAACTGAGCTGAGTGAAGAGTCTCTGCAAGTCTTTCCACTGGTTTACCTTAATCTTTTGGATTAAACCAGTAAAGCCTTGAGCACTAAAAGGACTTTATTCCACTTTTTGATGTGCTAGCTTAAAGAAAGGAGTCCTTCTTTCACGTGCCATCCATCCTCTCCACAAGGGTTAAAACCAGCAAAGGCAGCCAATCTATCCTCTTCCACATCTGGGTCTAAGATTCATCTGGACCCAGCCCTTGGGGACTGACTACAAGCATGAGTCCTCTAAGTTCTGCTCCCACTGTTAATCATGCTGCGATTCAAAGTGATTACTCACCGAAATAGGAGTTACTGCTATTTTGTGCCTAAGGCTTGTGCCCAAAATGTGGAATACTTCCAAGGACCCAGAGTTAGTTCCCACTGAAATCTAAAGGAGACCCTTTGCTGTCTTTGGTGCTAACTCCTGTAGATTTCAAAGGAACAAAACTCATTCCCCTCTTGTCTAGCTAGGTAAATCTGTAGCATTCTTGAGGCATGTTTGAGCATAGATGGTTTTAATGTGAATAAATTTTACAGGAGAGGGGAATTAATGCTGATTGCTTAGTATTAACTATCTGAAAAATGTCTTCTAAGAACAATTTTGTATTTCCTTGCTTTTCATTGCTTATATGAATCAAGATATATTTTCTGTTTTTCAACTAATCCAATGTCTTTTCTGTCTAATGCTCTTAAATGTCTTGTTCTAACTTCCTAAGGACAGTGGGTAATAAGGTGAGGGCATTTTAAGTTTTCTCCTATTTTTCCTATTGCAATATTATTTCTGTCTTTATTTTAGCCTTCTGCCTGTTGTCCCATCATTCCCTTATTCAATAATGTGCAATCCATCAACCCTATTCCCAAAAGTAATGTGCTGTGAGCATTGTGCAATGTTTGACATGTGAAAAATCTGGCTTATAGTGCTGAAATGTCTTCACAAATGTCTTTGTACCTTCCTTTCTAGATAAGACATCTAGAAATGTATGTTCCCCATTACACAGTTCTAACTTCTGTCACCTACCTCATTGTGAGTTTGACCTGTGGCTACCAGAACAGCCTTCTGGCCATTATTCCTGTTCTTCCACATGGCTTCGAGCTGTTACCCCAGAGGCACAAACTCTCTGCTCTATAATAACTCTTATTTCTGTTCTTGTCACCGAATCTGCTATGGTCAGGATTTGGAAGTGAACTTGTTCAGTGTGGCCTCATAAATTCAAAGTAGCATTGATCAAGTTAGCAGTAATAAAACCAGTTATTGCATCTTAATGGACTTCTGAGTGACATATGAATCTGCAGGAGTGCCACTGATGTTAAAACTGAGAGCTGTCACTGCTACCTCAGAAATTCTAACTAGTAGTTAGCAGTGAAATGTCATAAAAATCAGAGGCTGGCAGAAAAAAATTGAAAAGAATATAAAAAATAAGAATAAAATTTCCAAAAAATAGAAATAAATAATAATAATAAAGCAGAAACCCCACAGGTGAAATACTTGCCTGAAACTGTTCTTGGGAGCAAAATGATACTGCATGCCCCCCTGATTTGTGATCACACTGATACAACCTGCAGTGAGATACTGCATCCTGAGCCTTCTGTCTCTCTTTGCTGTCTGTTTTGTCTGAGTATTTTTGTTTGTCAGAGAAATGTTTCCCATTCTTTTGCAGGAACTTTATGAATATATTAAAAATAAGCCCTTGTTTTTCCCCACAGCAAGACTTCTGCTAGAGCAGCAGGGAACCCTGGCTGTTAAGAAAGAAGCAGCTATTGCAGTGGGTTTATATCCCCACAGTTTTGCTGCCTGCACTGTGTACTTAAATTCTTAAATTTAGAGTTCTAAACCCTAATGAAGCAAAGCATTCTTGATTAAGAAGATCACTGCCTTCTTGATTCACAGCAAAGGTGGTGGAAGTTAGGTATAAGAGGAGGTAGAGGTTAGACCCTAGTGCTGCTAGGATGCTGATAATATGAGACAGGTTTTTTTGCACTGATGCTTTTGTTCCCTGTGTTATTAAATGCCAACATTTCAGGCCAACTGCTGCTCATAACAATGAGCCTTCAGCTTGGAAAATACTTACATTCTTTAGCCACGAGTCTAATTATAACTAAAAAACCCCAAATTCCAGTGTTGTTGGAGTCATCTTTTTTTGTTTGCTTGCTGCAAGGCTAGCAGTGTAAATTAGACCTGGGAAGGTGGCTGAATTCAGATTTGGTTTGCTAGGCTGCAGTGTCAGTTGGGAACAGCACAATGAGTGTCCATACATACAGGCCGATGAGTGACATGAAGTGATGGAAGGAATATTATGGGAATAACTGAAATAAATATCTCAGGTATACTATCAGCAAGCTGTTAAGTGGATTTTAATCTCAAGTTTTGCAATGGCATTCACTACAATTAAAACCAGTAGCTAGAAAGCCTCTGAAGGAGTGATCGCTGTTAGCATTTAATGCTGAACTCTTCTTTACATTTGCTTTTCTTTGGCTCTCTTTAGATCAGTGCTTGCTGCAAGTGCTCTTGTTAATATTGTTTGCTTAATCCTCACATTCTTTTGTTTCTTGCTTCACTTCAACAGACATCTCAGCCAAGCCCTGGTGGTCAGTCTACATGCAGCAGCAAGCAGTCCCCCATCAGCAACTATTCCAACAATGGGATCGAGCTTACTCTGACCAGTGGTGGTAGTGTAGGAGACCTCAGCGTCATCGATGAAACCCCAATCATGGACTCGACCATTTCCACAGCCACTACAGCACTTGGCTTACAGGCCAGGAGGAATATGACAGGGACCAAATGGATGGAGCAAGTGAAATTAGAAAGGTTGAAACAAGTGAATGGAATGCTTCCAAGACTGAACCCCGTTCCACCTTCCAAAGCCCCAACCTTGCCACCTCTCATAGGAAATGGTGAGATATGTGTAACAGGAGTGCTAACACTCTTTGTCTTTCAATTCTTTGCTTGCTACCTCAGTCTTGCAACTCTTGTAAAAGAGTAGGGCAGCTTATGAGCTGTGAGAATGGTTGATAAATTGATCACTTTCTGTTTATCCCCTCATTATGAATCCTGCTACCCACCCTGAGAGAAGTCAGAGGTCAGCAAGGGAGCCATGCATCGCATCTTAAATATTCCCTACAGTTAAAGATTTGGACCTCAGGTCATCAAAATCTTGTCTTGTTTTGAGGCATGGCAGATGAGTTGAGGCCTTAGCAAGGCACCCTTTACATAAATGTGTTGTGCTGCTCTTTAAACGAACTGTTCCCACCCATCTAAGTACAGGTACTGCTGCTACAGCGAGCAGATACCCATAAGCGAGAGCAAGGTGAGACTGAACTCTGAAGATCCATAGTTGTTTTGACAGAAGCAGCTGCTCATTGCCAAAATGTGTGTCCCTGCTGCCTCTACATTGCCTACAATGTGCCTACTGCACCCAGAAGTGACAGCCCAGGTTTTCTGAAACCCATTCAATCGACAGAAACTATGTCAAATTAAGAAATCTATTCTGTTTACTTCAAACCAAAACAAGGAAACCAGCAAAGATGTTTCACAGTTGTTAGGAGTTATTTCAAGACTTTTTGAAGAAGCCTTAAAGAATGACCTTGAATAGCCTCCAATTTGTATAGTTTGTTTTTCTGCCTTTCCGTGCGAATGCCTGTTCAATTCTGTTTTGCCTCTAAAAAGCTCCCTCATGAATGTGTCCTTCTGGCACATCACTCAGCATAGCTGCACTGCAGGCTGGAGCACTCCACCAGCTGATGACAGTTTGTGGCTGGGGCCTATAAATTTTGTGCTGGGATTCACACTGAAATGTTACCCTTAAGTCTCTGAATGAGCTTTCAACCTAAGAACACAGATTTATCCCTGCTTCTGTTGTGAAAGAGCAGTGCTAGGGTTTGCTGTGGTGATTCAGGCTCTGCCTCTCTCCTCCCCTTACTTCTTCATGGAGTGTTTTCTAGACCAGTCTCTGGTTGATTTCCATTTGTGTAACTGTGACTTTTTATCCCCAGGTACCCAGTCAAACAGCAGCTGCAGTGTAGGAGGATCCATGACCATTCTGCCAAACAGGAATGACCTTTCAAGCACGGACATCACTGTGTTGAACATGCTGAACAGGAGGGACAGCAACACGAGCACCATCAGTTCAGCCTACTTGAGCAGCCGCAGGTCTTCTGGGATCTCACCTTGCTTCTCCAGCAGGAGGTCTAGTGATGCCTCCCAAGCAGAGGGAAGACCTCAAAATGTCAGTGTTGCAGACTCCTATGACCCCATCTCGACAGATGCTTCCCGGCGCTCCAGCGAAGCGAGCCAATGTGATGACCTGCCAAGTCTTCTCAGCCTCACCCCGGCCCAGCAATACAGGCTGAAAGCTAAATATGCAGCAGCTACTGGTGGACCCCCACCAACTCCACTGCCTAACATGGAGAGGATGAGCCTCAAAACAAGGATGGCACTCTTGGGTGACTGCAGGGAGTCTGGAGTATCTCCACTGCCTCCAGTGAATGCCCCTCGAAGATGTAGTGACGGTGTGTCGAATGGTTACAGCAGGAGGCATTTTCTGTCTCATGATGCTCTAGGAAATGGGACCAGGAGAGCCAGTGATCCAGTCAGAATGGCCCCTGACAACCTCTCTGTCCCAAGAGTCCAACGTTTCAACAGTCTCAATAGCTTTAACCCCCCTGCTTTGCCTCCATCCATGGAAAAGCGCAACCTTGTTCTTCAGAACTACACCCGTTCTGAGGGTGGTGGCTTCCGTGGCTTTGGCTCCCCCTGTCCTCCAAGCATCAGTGAGAACGTCGCCCTGGAGGCTGCTACGATGGAAGCTGGTGGCAGTCTGAATGATGAGGATCTCCTGCCAGATGATGTGGTTCAGTACCTGAACTCCCAGAACCAGGGCATGTACGACCACTTGTTGAACAACGTCCTAGACAGCAACAAAATGCATCCCAGCTCAGTGTTAGGAAACAACCACCCCAGCAACTTTGACCAAGCCCCTCCACCTCAGCAGGCAGGTTCTGAGGCCAACAAGAGTGACTTGCCCATTCAGTGGAATGAAGTAAGCTCAGGAAGTTCTGACTTGTCTCCTACAAGGCTGAAATGTGGGCAGCGCTCAGCGGCGCAGCAGCCACGGGCCTTCGGACTGTATAACAACATGATGGTTCAGCAGCAGAATCTGGAGAGGAGCACCATGGGCCAGCAGAATGGCTATCAGAACCTGATGGAGAGCAATGGTTCCTACAGTTTCCAGCAGAACACAGCTCTTGGCAGTGGAGCTGGTAATTCCTTCAGCATGCAGCCCAATAAGCCTTACAGTGAGAGCGTTGGCAGGCAAGCGGTCATGTCTGGGGCAATGGACAATTCCTGCAGCGTGACACTTCAAGGGCAGAAGCTGAGAAGCAGCAACATGCCAGTGAGTGGGAACCAGCCAAATTTTGGCCATCCCATGGCATCTGGTGATCAAGCTACCAATACGGCAAATGGGATGCAGAACAGGAATATGATGGAACAGGAATATTTACTAAGCCAACCGGTCGGAGACGGCGTTCATTACCAGGGAGTCAACCAATCCAGTCAAATGATGCTAGGGCAGGTTAGTCCTACCTCACAAAGCAGCCTGTACCAAGGGCAGCAGAGTTGTCCACAGGTGTCTCACACCATTGGTAGCCAACCTTCAGGCTCATTGGTGGCCAAAAGTTACCAGCCATGCTCTAACTACAGCGGCAACAGACGGCAGAATGTGTTGAGGAACAACCTGGCACAACAGCAAGGACACGTAAGTGATGGCAACCAGACCTACAGGGTAAACCCCGTTAAGATGGAGATGCAAGGTCAATCCCAGCAGTTCTGCTCTAATGTGCAGAGTTACTCTGGTCAGTTGTATGACCAACCCACAGGCTTTAGCCACCAAGCTATGAAAACAGGTCCTTTCTTTGGTTTGGAAGCTAACTGCCTGCTGCAGGGGACTGCCACTGCTAACTCAGCCGAGCTTCTCTCCCCGGGGGCTAACCAAGTGTCCAGCACAGTTGACAGCATTGACAGCAACAGCCTAGAGGGTGTGCAGATTGATTTTGATGCTATCATAGATGATGGGGACCATGTCAGCTTAATTTCAGGACCTCTGAGCCCAAGTATCATCCAGAATCTCTCCCGCAATTCCTCACGCCTCACCACTCCCCGAGCGTCTCTTACATTCCCAGCTATGCCCATAAGCACAACCAACATGGCTATTGGGGACATGAGCTCTTTGTTGACCTCACTTGCAGAAGAAAGCAAGTTTCTTGCTGTTATGCAATAGACATTTAAAAACAAAAAAAAAAAACACCACAAGAACAAAAAAAAACCTTTAGGAGATAACAGATGGGAAAAAAAATAAGAGACTCATATTTTTTAGTTGTGTATGTATTTTAGCAATCTCATCTCACCTAAATGGGATGTGTTTCAAGTATATTCCTTTTATGGAATAAGGACTCTGAAAACCCTAAAGTGTTCTAGGGAGAAACTGTCTTCCATTTCAGTTTTGAATCAGTATTGCTACACCCCTTCTCCTTCTCTCTCTCTCCTTCNTTTTTTTTTTTTTTTTTTTTTTTTTAACTGTAAACCAATGTAAAGGTGTGAAGTGCATGTTTTTGTTTTGGGTTTGTTTTGTTTTTGTTTTTTTAAAGTTCTGATGAAATGACTTTGCCATTTTCTGTTACTCAGAAGAGACTAGGCCTTGTAAAACTTGCAACTCCCCCCACCTCCCTTCATATATAGGCACAAAATAACCAGGCACAATGTGAAGTGAGCACAGGGAAGAAATCCTCTCTTGGATGCAGTGGATGCATCAAACTGAGGTGGACAACCAGTTCCACAATTCACTGCCATGTACCCCTAGGCTGTAACTTTAAGAGTCATGGAGCACAAGAAATGAGGAGGTTGAAGCAAATGTGGAATGTAAAATACACAAGAAATGAGGAGGTTGAAGCAAATAAGGAATGTAAAAATAATCAGCCTTTTGATCCCTAGCACATGTTAAAGGTGTTTGTAAACACACAGATGCTGTCACTGCCTTGTGTAATGGTGCTGAGACTGTGTCAGGTTTCTTCCATTTCAGAGGAAGGAGAGGAGCAGGAAGCTATCCTTAGTCCAGCTCTCACCTTTGGCACTATTTGGGTTTTCAGCCTTCTTTTTTCAATGACTGGATAGTAAAATCTATGGGCATGTTTGGTGCTTTGGGTACTCTCTAATCCCTTCTTTGCATACCACGTTTGTGGAGAGACAATCAGGGTCTTATGGAGTATTTCATACAATGAAATAACAAAATATGCAGTATTCCATACTTTTGGGGAACTTTTGGTTCTTTAGAATGGAAATTATTGAGATGTAATTTGCTGAGCCACTGGTTCTTATTCAGAGTAGCAATTCCTTTGCCAAGAGAACTGTCTTGTACATCCCTTCTAGCACATACTGCTTCATGGATGCAGTTTTAGGCTTAGTAAATCCTTATTGACAATAAGACACAGTTAAAACTTCAAAAGCATCATGGTCATGGAATGCAATCCAAGTAGGAAATGAATGGCCCTGTTCTCAGAGCAGCCAAATAAATCATCACAGTGATTGCAAGCAGTCTGATCATCTTCAATGTTTTTCTGCTGTCTCCAGGCTTTACAAAATAAAGCCACCATTAAAAAATAGCAGAGAAAGAAGCAGAAGAGAACGTATGTCTGGGAACTAATCAAAAGACCAACCCAGCCTCTGTCTCTTGGTGACCCCAACATGCATTTCATTTCAAAGCAAACCAGTGGGTCAGTTACACCAGCAAAAATTGGATCTAATGCCCTGTGGCTATGAAGCTGCTCACTGGTAGAAGTGAGTAGCTTTTGCTCTGCAGGCACTAGCTCTTCTAGCATGCTTTTTGCTCCATGTCTGCACTGAACAAGCAGTGCTCCTGGGTAAACAGATTGAGAGGGACAATAGTTACAAGACCAAATTTGAAGTTTACCCATTCTGGAAGCTCCATGCAAATCCAGCCCTGCCGAACCTCTCAGTTAAATCCCAACAGTGAAATGCTGCTACAGGATGTAAATGCAAACCCTTACAGTCATGGATTTGATGTCTGTAAGGAGCTGGTGGTAGAGCAGGAGGACATTGAGTAGGGAGAGTGTGGTCCATTGTGAAATACAGATAAACTGTAGCCAAGACAAAATTAGGAGTAGGACCAGAAGGTGATTTCTACAGAAATCAGAAGCCATAACACTCATTTTTGGTTTTTTACTGTTAAAAAAAAAAGTGAAATACTGACTGGTTCAGGGCATGGCACTTGAGGAATGTGTAGGAATACAACCTCAGTGAAGCTGTTGGATAACATTGATCTATTAACAGCTGTTAGAATCAGAGGAAGCAGCTGTAAATCAGTAGGAAAATGTTATAGGAATCTGGCGTTGGAGCCATATTTGGCTTATGAGAGCCTGTACCAAGTGGTTTGCACTGTGAGCTGGAATGTCAGAAATCAAGACAGATGTAAATATCCAACAGCTTTTATCATCATCCAGCTCCTGCCTTTCTCCAGATCTTTAGCAAGCTTTTCTTCCTCCCTCTTGTCTCCTGCACACATATTCCTCTCCTGACCTCCCTGCCCAATACCAGCTAGCACAGCCCTCCTGTGGGGAATCAGCCACCAGCTGACCATGGCAAGTGGCTGATTTGCTATTCAGCATGCCCAGAAACAGCCTTCTAGAGACCCACTGCCTCTATGCAGCACTTACCCTGCTCCCAAGGCCAGGAAGGATCCCTCCAGCCAGGCAGGTCAGGTCTCCAGGGCACGAGAGATGCTGTGGTGTCCATGCTTGATATTGCAGCACTCTGATCCAGCTTCCACCCCTGTGGAGAAACAGCAGCATATAGATGAAGAAAGGCTGTGCTAGCTGTCTTTCAAATGGCTCTTGGTAACCAATGGCTGGCTGTTTATTAAGCTATCAATTACATGTTTATAAACAATTTCAACAAGGAGCCTTATGACCAGCTTGGGAGTAGGTGGCTTGGGGGAGAAGCCTTTTATTGTTATAGAGCCAATACATTAAAAAACAAAACCCACCCAAACAATTCTTTTAAACTCATTTTTCCAGTTCCTAATTGTATTTGCTGGTCCAATTGAAGCTGGGAAGTTATGAGCAGATGTGATCCATCAGAGCTGAGAAGGAGCCATCCAGATTGCTCAAGGCTAAAAGTTGAGTGGCTAGTTTGCCTTCCTGGATTTGACAAACCTTTGTCACTCACTCAGCCCTCTCTCGAGCCAGCAATGTGTCTTGGCCAAAACCACGTGCTCCAGAAAGGCATCCTGTTCTGATTTGGTGAAGCTAAAGAATCAGAGAGTCCACACTGGCCCTGGGGAGCTGGTACAAATGGTTTATCATTTTCACCAGTAAGCATATCTGCCAGTTTTCAGCTTTTAGTAGCTTCTTATGCTGTTGTGGTTTATCCTAAAGAGCCTGTTTTGGTGTGTGTGAGGGCAGTGGTGCATCATAGCCCAGCTATCTTGGGGTTTGGTTTGGTTACAGCAGACTAGGCTCTTTAAGCATGGCACTACTAGGCTGGACACCAGCTTTCCTTTGTCAGCTTCCTGAGAAGTGTGTGGCAGCCTGGAGAAAGTCCCACACCAATATTGCTTATGTGTTTACTGGCATCCCTCTACTCCTGCTCTTCCACTCACAGAGCCAAAGCTGGCATATCACTTGGCATTGCCACAGCAGTTGGAAACCCACCTCTTACCCTGGAGTACTAGAAAAAAGCAGAAAATAGTCTGAATTTCCTATTTTTAAATCACCTTTTCTTCTACTGCCTCTGTGAGGAGGATCTCCCACCTTCAGTCCTGTTGGCCTTGACCTTATCCACCTCGCTCAGCCAGCGTGAAGCACACATATTCCTCCAGGCACTTTGATTGTCCTCAAAGTGGGAATAGCCAGTGAGGCTTCATCCATCAGGTACACCCAGGTGGAGGGAAGGAGGTTTTGCAGGTGAGTATGATGGCCTCCTACATCCACTTGACAGATGGTGTTAGTCTCTCCTTGGAGAATGGTCCCTAAATGATACATCCTGGCTCATGCCCTTCCAGTCATCACTCCCCTGGATGGGATAAGCACTTGACTCCTCCTCCTGAACAGCAGTGTTTTATCTCCTCACAATGTATGTGCCTTATTTTGTGTTGATCCTGTAAGAGAGGGACCAAGATGTGTTGCCAAATTTTCCCTCATGAAGCTGCACTCACCACTCAGCTGCCAGCACACTCCACTGTTTATAATGGTGTCCAAAAAAGTCTTGTAAACCTCTGGTATTCCTGTGTTAGTGTCCTTGGATTGGTGGAATGTCTCCTATGGAACAATTACTGTTGTCAGTCCTGCAGATGTGCAAGAAAAAATGTGTTATTTTTTTCCCAATGTTTTTAGTTGTTTCTTTTGTTGTTGTTAATAAAACTTGTAATCTTTTTTTTTTTTATAAGAAAAGAAAAAGAACAAAAAAAGAGAATGTGTAAATACATTTACCTGCAGTAGGAATAGTGTTTGGGCTGTACCAGGCCTTAGTGGTCTTCATTTGATAAACCTGCAGTTATGATCTGATGTTTCTGGAGCCTTAGGTTGATCTGAAGGGTCTGTAGCACTGTGTACATATCAAACTTGTACTTCTGCTCTCAGAACCACTTAGCTCTTTTGTAACAAAGGAAAAAAAAAACAACAAACAAAAATGTTTCTTACAATGTCAATAAAAAACACAAAAGCCTTTGTACTTCAGTTCTTAGCTTTCAGCTTTTCAAAGGATCTCCCTGGGGGAGGGAGGTCCTGCTGCATTCAGCCTGGTTGCAATCAGCTCCTGCATCACTGCCACTCCTGGGTGCTGGCTGGCTCTGCTTCCCAGCACATTGCTTCACTTCCTTCACATTCTAAACAGCCCCAGGGAAGCCAAACAGGGTGGTGACCTTCTCTCCCTCTCTCTTGCATGTACCTTAGCAAGATGTGGGCCACTATGTTGTCTTTTCTTGGACAAAACAGGGAAGGCAGTTCCCAGGCCAAGGGATGTAACTTTGCATTGCCGTTTGCCAATCTTCTTTTTTGTTGTTTTGGGGTTTGTCACCCCACACTACCTTTAACCATCTCCATGCATGCTTGTTTTATAGTTGTATTTCCTCCACCAGCTGGATCTACCTCAGGATGAATGTCAAAAGGGCAGGATGTGCCGTGGGGACTCCTGCCCTGCTCATCCCTGTGATAGTTTGCTGTCAAGAGGGTGCAGATGAAGATGCTACCAGATGGTGGAAGGAGAAGGGCTTGGAGCTGCAGAGCCTATTTCTGGTCCTCCAGCTTGACTTGAGACTGGGCTGATGAAGAGTTGCATGTGCAAACCTGCAGCCAGGGGCACAAGGACCTGTGTTTCCATGGGATAGAACCCCACAGAATACCGAGTGCTTAGGAAAATAGCAGGACTGTTATGGTTTGTACCATCCACAACTAGCAGATGCTATTAACCTTTAGTCTAAGCTTTAATGCCAAGGCTGGAAATGAATGAATGGATTTCCCTAAATTGCTTTCTTACTTCAGAAGAGCAGGTTCCTACCTGAGAGAACTGCAGCTTGCAAAACCTGAAAGAATACCTTACAGATCACAGAATCCTTAAGGTTGGAAGAGACCACTAAGATCATAAAGTCCAATGATCTACCTATCAATCACCACCATGCCACTAAACCATGTCCCTAAAGCACCCATCAGTGAGGCAGGAAGAAAAGCCACCCCACCACACTCTCCTAAGCAGATGTCACGTTACTATACCCAAACACAAGGGCAGCACAAAAAAATCACCAGTAAATGGGATGAAGCAGGGGAGCCATGGGGGAAGAGCAGGAGGTGTGGGTTCACGGTGCTGATAGAGTTACCAGGGTGGCTGGATGTAAGCCATGGCACTATAGGACAGCCCCCCCCTTACCCCCCAAAAAACTCTTTTTTTCCTTTCCCAATTTTTGTGGGCTTAGCTGTGCAATCTTCATACATTTTGGGTTTATTTTTCAAAGAGAGGGTAATGGGAAGGAGACGACTTGTTCTCTGCAGGCTGAAACCCAAGCTATTTGTTAGGAACACAGCTTTGTTAGCTGATTAGTGCAATGGGAGCCCCTAGGCATCCCTTCCCAGTACAAACAACTGATATTAATAACTCATGCTAAAATTGCCTGCTATTTAGTTAATAACCTGGGCCTCTTCCCACCCTGAGTAGCACAGAACCACTTTGTGTTTCCCCCATCTCCACCCATATTCCCTCCCCGGCTTTAGATGAGCCTTGTGCATTTCCTAGGGAAAATAAAAAGGAATGAGCTTAGCTAAGGAAGAAGGAAGAACTGACAGAGGTTAACAGGAATCCCTGCATCTCACACTGAGGTCTACCTCCTCACCTGCACCACTCCCTGTTTCTGATGGAAGGCTGCCACGTCTCACAGCCTTCATCCCATTTCACTCATGTCCTGGGGATGGAGTGATCTATTTCATGCCTTGCCAAGGAAGCAGCCTCCTTCCTTCCTTCCCTCCCTCCCTCCAAGCTGTCCAGGCTGGCTGAGACGTGAGATACCAACACTGTTACTCACGGGTGGGAGCTCCATGTGAGTCATGCTTCCCCTCACAGCCACACGCATGGAGTGGCTGCAGCAGGAGAGCAAGGAGCAAGCAGGGTGGACTTCATCTCCCCACCCAAGCATGGTGGCAGCACGGTTGCAGGAGTGAGGAGCAGTGAGTGGATCAGGTGGCGATGCTCCATAGCCAGCATGGTATCCCAGGGGCTGGCTGAGCTGCTCCAGTCTTTGCCAGGAACAGCAGCAGGATGGCTGTTGGGTCTCTGAGGCAGTCTCTAAGCCACCCTGCTCTGCAGAAAAACATTACTAATATTCCCATGACCAGAGCAACAGAGAAGAGACAAATAACTTGGGCAGCAGCATGAAACAGGGGCAAAAAACGGGGAGAGAAAAAAAATAACAAACCAAGTGTAGAAAACTCTCAAATGACTGAAAAGAGCCCCAGATGAATACAAACCAAGAAAAGGCCAGAGACAGACATAGTAGCACTAATTAACTGAGCTGAATGACCCCACTCCATAGAATCATAGAATGGCCAGGTTGGAAGGGACCCTAAAGAACATCCAGTTCCAATCCCCCTGCCATGAGCAGGGATCCCAATCACTAGACCAGGTTGCCCAGGGCCACATCCAGCCTGGCCTTAAACACTGCCAGGGAGGGGGCATCCACAACCTCTCTGGGCAACCTGTTACAGTGTCTAACCACCCTCTGGGTAAAGAACTTCCTTCTAATCTCCAATCTAAANTTTATTCTCATGGGCCTACTCTTCGAGTTTATCCAGGTCCCTCTGGATGGCATCCTGCCCTTCTGGCATATCAGCCACACCACTCAGCTTCATGTCATCTGCAAACTTGCTGAGGATGCACTCCATACCCATGTCCAGGTCGTTAATGAAGATGTTGAAGAGCACAGGTCCCAAAACAGAGCCCTGAGGGACACCACTCGTCACTGCTCTCCATCTAGACAAAGAACCATTGACCACAACTCTCTGGTTGCATCCCTCCAGCCAATTTCTTATCCACCGAACGGTCCACCCATCAAATCCATATCTCTCCAGTTTTGAGGTAAGGATGTCATTAGGAACTGTATCAAAGGCCTTGCAAAATTCCAAGTAGACGACATCAGTCAGTCTTCCCTCATCAAGTGCTGCAATCACTCCATCATAGAAGGCCACCAGATTGGTCATACACAATTTGCCCTTAGTGAATCCATGCTGACTGCTTAGTATCACTTCTTTATCTTTCATGTGCCTTAACATCACTTCCAAGACTATTCGCACCATGATCTTCCCAGGCACTCCTGCTGTACCTTACTTGCCACTGTCCTCAGAGTCCTGCTGCTGCCAGACCCATGCTAGTGAGGAGGAGTGGGAGCAGGAATCTGCTCAGACTTGGGTGCACAGGAGTACTGAAGGTCCTCTAGTAACCCTTAGTGAAAACCCCACAGCAGAGGCACCTATGGGGCCGAGCAGAGAAAGGGGTAAGGCTCCAGGAGGCATCTTCTGAATAGGGATAGTGGGAAAATGGGTATTTACCTCTCCTTGGCTTGCTTCCCACCTGTCCTGGTTTGAGTTATGACCTCAGAGTGAACAATAAAATATTCCAGTCCATATAAATCATATTCATTGTAAAATTGAGGCTCAGTCCCTGGAACTCCCACATGAAGCTTGAGCCTTGGGGTTTCATACATAAGGCCAAAGACCCAAGCAAGGTAGATGCATGATTAAGCTATTTAGCACCTAATTAACAGCAAATAGAAAAAAAAAAGGAGAGATCTGGGTTCCACTCTCCCTGAAGGTTGAGCACCTGAGCTACCTGGAGTGGTGGACTGGGAGCTCTCCTGATCAGGATCAGAAGCCCAGCCCTGCTGTTTCAGGTATCTGTTCTGCCTTCCATCTCAATCCAAGAACTCCTGAATCCAGCTCCAGGGTCCAGCCCCTGAGTCTGATTCCCATCTGCTGGTGAGTCCTTCTGCCACAGCATCAGTGGTGATGGTGACTGTCAAGGGTTGGGCTGGGTCAGCCACTAACCCAGTGAAAGATATTCTCTATTATCCCCCTTTTCCCCAACTCCAGGGAGGAAAAGGGGAAACTAACATAGAGAGACTTGTGAATTGGAAAAGAAACTCAAACTACTTCAATGAAAATAACAAGAAAATGAAGAGCACACACACACACACACAAAACCAATGCCAGAACCAAATCCTCCTTGATGGTAACTACCTCACCACTGATGCCATAGCAGGNTGGTAACTACCTCACCACTGATGCTGTAGCAGGAGGACTTCAGCAGCAGCTGGGACTCAGGCTCAGGAGTTGGAGCCTGGAACTCAGGAATTGAGATGGAAGGTAGAACAGGTAGAATCCTGTAGGAACAGAGCTGGGCTGCTGAGCTTCACAAGGATCATGGTGCTCAGTCTTCTGGATTTGAAGGCATAACAGAGAGTCCTATTGGAACAGAGCTGGGCTGCTGATCTTCACAGAGCTCAGATGCTCAACCTTCTGGCTGGATGGAGACCCAGACCTCTCCTTACATAGACTAGTTGTTAATTAGCTGCTAATTAGCTTAATCAATCACTTGTTTGCTTGGTCTTAGGCCTCATGCAAGAGACCCCAAGGCCCATGCTTGATATCAAAGCCTCAAGGTCTGAATATGATGTATATGGTATGGAATATATTATTTTGACTCAAACTAGGACAGTGACATAGTTTCCATCAAGGGGGGATTGGGTGTGCTATTGGTTTTGTATATATGTTTCATTTTCTTGTTATTATTTTCATTAAAGTAGTTTAAGTTTTCATTTCCAATCCACAGCTCTCTCTCGGTTCATTCCTTTTCCTCCCTGGAGTGGGAGAATAGGGGGTCATAAAAAACACGTGTCACTGGATTAGTGGATGTCCCAGCCCTAACCCTTGCCACCATCACACCTTTGCTGCTGGAAGATTTACCAGGCCATAAGCAGGCAGCCCTCTCACGCCACAGGAAAAGCACAATTTGCCTATCTTGCCTGGAGGCAGTTTTGCTTTGAAAACCTACAGCACATCCTGCAGTGCCAAAGGGTCATGACAATGTTTTTGCTGGCCAAATTCATTATCTGCCTAGAAGGCTTTTGCTGCCAAAGTGCAGATCTGTCTCATTCTTGACACTGTCGACCACTTCAGCCCCCAGCCCAGTGCTTTTAGTAAACTCCTCTGAGCTTGGCTGTGGAACCTCACATCATGGCATTGCCAGAATATGGTGTGTTGGATGCAGCTTCAAAGCCAAAAAAATCACCAGAAGCATCCTCACCCTACCCCTGTCTCCATCTCACAGAATCACAAAGGTTGAAAAAGACCTCTAAGATCATCAAGGCCAACCAGCCATCATCCTGCTCCAGAAGCTGACCTTCATGTCTCACCAGAGGGTTTCAGATGTATGAGTGCTCACACCCTATGTGAAAACAGTCACCAGGCACTGGACCCTCAGAGTATGGAGCTCAGTGGCAAATAGTTACCAAAAAAGATGGCTGCACATCAGGTGCTTGCTTGCCTGAGCTGGAAGTCTCCTCATCTGCACTGTGTCCCTCACATTTGTTGCTACCTGGTGGCACAGCATCAGTGGGAGAAGGTCCCAGTGCCCACAGTGATGCTGAGGGGCTGGAGTAGCAGAAGATGGAGAGCTGAAGAGCTGCAGTACAGGACTAAGCGCCCTGCAGCACATGTGGATGTTGGGGTTGGTTGCCTTCCAGCAGTGTCAAGCTCTCCTTCACAGCCATGCAGGGAGAAGCAGCTTGGCTGGTGCCCCAGGGCTGCTCTCTCTTTACATCACCCCAAGCTCTTGACCTGGCCAGCAAGTAGGCACCTGACTTTTGGGCACTGTTGCTGGGGATATGCCATGCCACACTTGTTTCTTTATTGCTAACCTCAAGGAATCCTCTCCTTGGCTGCTCCCTTGGAGACTGCTGCTGTTTTCTCCCAGTTATAGGAAATGCTGGCAGCTGGGCAAAGGCTAAATGCCCTATTTGGGAAGCAGCAATGCCTGCCTTAGCTCTGGGGAGTACAGTCTTGAACCAGTCTAGCACTTCTGCTTACCTTCAGGCCCTGGAACAGCTTGGGTTTCAAACAACTCTTCACCTGAGCTCTGCTTGGCACAGGCAACTGGAAAGTGCCTGGATCCTGTTTATCTGGAGCATTAGCAGAGAAAGAGAGGGCTGGAGCAAAAAGGGGTAGGAAATCCTCCTCCACCCAGCAACTTCTCTGCTAATACTGAAGCCAGGGCCTCTGAGATCTGAGATGTCTACTTTGAGTGGGATCTGTGACCACAGTCTTTGCATCTGTTTGAAACACAGTTGGGATCTGGAGTTGCTTGCTGCAGGCTGGCAGAATGGTTAAGGTTGGAAGGGGCCACCAGAGGTCATCTAGTCCAACCTCCCCCGCAGCTCTGCTTTCAGCAGCTCCTGTCATTCCATCAGCTTGTTTGCAAACTCTCTCTGCTGAACTTCACTTCCAAGTGCGGTGCAAAGGGCCTCATGTTGCAGAAAGGCTGGGAAACTACAGAGCTCTCCTTGGACTTTTCCTTGTGGAGGAGCTGCTGGTCCCACTTATGCTGTCCTGAGAACTTCAAGGTTTCCATCAGTTTTGGGTGCAAATTTCCTCACTTTGAAAGAAACAGATATAGCCACATTAATGCCTGGCTTGTCTTGTGCTAGACTTAAAAATGGAGAGCATCAACCCCCCCCACATCCTCTTCCCAGTGTGCCCCAGCTAGTGACACTTCCTGGATGTGCTGGTGCCACTGCGGCATGTTTGCTGAGCATGAATAATTGGTCAAAGGCTTTTTTTTGCTGGTAAATGCTGGGCCACTGCAATCAAACCATGGGATTTAGAGGAAGATAAACAAAGCAAAAATATAGCATTGAGTCATTTGAGACTAAATGCACTCAGCAAAAATGGGGCCAAGCAGTTTGGAATCAAGGTTGTCCTTGAAGGCTGCAGCCATGTACGATTTCCTCAGGGATGGGGTTGGCAGTGTCCAGTACCAGCTCTTCCTCCTCCACCAAGGCACCATTTCATGACTTTGCAATACAGGAGGGCTCCAAAAATACCTGTCAGAGACCTTCAGGAGGTGAGCACCACAGCTAATACCTTGGGGCTCCTGGCTCTCAGGTTCTTTCCCAGGTAGCACAGCTGGGGCAGGGATGGATTTGGGTGGAGCTGCCCATGCAACTCCAGGGCTGGAAAACCCCTTCAGCTTAGTTCAGAGCACGACTGAAAGGAAATCCTTCCTGAAAGGCAAACAAACGGCAAAAGTGAAAGGATGAGCTAGTTGCCTGCCAGGAAATCTCCCCAGCTGCTGTGTGGGTGGTTGGCAGTGCATCCCCAGGACTGCTGGGAAGCCAGGGCCCCACTGGGCAGCCAGAGGAGACTGGGGGCACAGAAGTTGTGTCAAGTGAGGAGCACACATCCTGCACAGCCTGGCCAGCCCCACCACCTGCCATCCCCTTGAGCTAAAGCCAGTGAAGGTCTGGGGTTTCTGTGTGGGAGGTTTTTGTATGGGGATCTCCCCTCTCACAGCCATAGACACGGGTGGAAGGAGGGGAGGGGTCTGCATCTCCTCAGCTCCATCACACATTAACCTTCTGGCTTCTAATTAATCCTCCTCCAGTAGCTGCTCTCAGGGCTCAGCAGTGAGCCTGTCATCCCCTAGGTGTGTGCTGTTCACCTGGACCACAGCAAAGCTTGCAGAGTTTGAAGCAGCAGGGGAAAGAGCCATCCCGGAGACTGAGGTCCTGAGCCTGAATGAGCAGTTCAGTGCTGCCCCGCCGTGGGAGTCCTGGATCACTGTGCAGAGCTGACCTGGCTGCAGAGCTGGGATGGGACCAACTCAGGCATCCCACCTCTAGCCTGTCCCTCTGTGAAGTGAGATCTTCAGTTAAGTGACTAGGGCTGTAACGTAAAGGAGAAATGGGCTCCTCACCCCCTCCCCAGCCCCACTTCTGCTCTGCACCAAGACCCAGTGACTGGCAAAGCTTCAGCTGCACACTCCCAAAGTCTCCAGCCTCTACCAGCACCTTCCTGCCTTCCTTTCTAGCTGTTCTAGAAAGAAACGTGTTCTAGCTAGCCAAACAAACACCATAGGAGAAAGTGGTGGAGAAGCCTGGCCAAGAGGCATGAGTGTCATTTTTTGCCCTGCACTTTCTCCCTGGAAGCATCTGGCCAAGTGAATGAGGTATCTCCAGCAGTAGCTGAGGCAGACGCAGCTCTGCTGCCAGGGTGAATTTGGTAACCACATAGCACCTTCTTACAGATGCTCTAAACAAACAGCACTTGAGGCTCGCAACTAAGGAAAAACATGAGTTTTGCCCTAAAAGGGCTTCAGGGTGGCAGCTAGCCTGAGTGCAGCCACTTGAGGTGAAGGTAATGAATAGCAACTGTTCTATGGATGACTTTCCACCTGCTCCCAAAGCAGCCTGGCAGTGGCATTGCCACTGGGACAGAGCTGATGGCTGGAGGACCAGTACCACTCACAGCAATGCTTGCAGTGCAGTCTGCAGACTCTCACTGAGCCATGAAGCCAAACCACCAGCCACAGCTAGTTCAGCTTGGGAAAGCTGATGGGGCCAGCAGCCCAAAGCAGTGTGGAGTATTCCATGGTCAGTTATGGTGCTGGCATGGCCAGGAGCTGCTATTATTAGCTGGCATATGAATCACTCCCAGGATGGGAGTTAGCAGCCTTAGCTTGAGCTGGGCTGGATGCTGATCGGAAAAGCTTCGTTGACAGCCCAGCCAAGAGCTGGAAGTGAGCAGGGCTCAGAGAAACCATTTGCCCAGTGCCCACTTTGGCCTTGGCTGCTACCTCTTCCAGCTGAGTGGGAAGCACTGGTGAGAAGGAAGAAGCAGGAAAACTGCAGCCCTGTTCATGCACTGTCAACCGCATGCAAACTATCACATGAGCTTACAGGATGGGCTGGTTAAAAGGTCAGAGCCTGACACAATGTGTTTGAATCAAATGCAAATGAAAGTACTGAGTTTAGCAGAGCAGCTAAGGGCCCATGTGCGGGCAAGGAGAAGGGGATCCCACGCCTCAGCGCTGGGGGTAGGGAAAGCACTTTGGGCTGTGTGGATGAGGACCACATGAAGCAAGGTCTGCTCCCCTACTCCAGGCCCTCTCATCTGTGGCTGTGCCATGGCTGGGTCTGCCACAAAGCATGCCACACAAGCAGGCTAACAAGATTCTGCAGCTGCAGGGTCCAAACTGGCAGCTCACTAGGAGCTTACTGGGTGCAGAGCAAAAAGAAGAAGGGAGGGAGCTGGAAACACATTTGCTTCTCTGGATGGGAAAACACTGACGCCCTTTGATTCCTGTTTTGACTCATTTAAGCCTGGAACTGCATAAAAAGACACTAAGTAACAGAATTTGTAGGAATTGCAGCTGCTAAAGCTCTCCTTCATTCTCCTCACTAGTAATTTTGCCCTGTTCCTTATGTGCTCTCCTGCAAATGAGAGGAACTCTAGTGTCCAGGTTCTCTCGTACAAGCATGAATCAAACTAACAATGAAGTTCAATCATCAGAACTGTGCTTCTTTGCTTCACCCTGTGTTTTCCTACCCAAATTAAAACAACCCGCTGTGTCATCCTTTCACAGGACATGAACTACAATTTTCTATGCATTGCAAAGTCACACCAAGCCACATAGTGAAGAGCAGCAGAGTGCACACCGTTCCTTGCAGCCTAACAAAGGAGCCTTTATTTAATAATGAACTATTAGAGCACAGGACAAAGATTTGCTTTCTTCAGTGACTAGAAATTGTTTGCAGATTTTTTTCTAGCCACTGGGAGTTGACAGTTCACTTACTTAGGAAAGCAATTCTTAAAGTGAGCGTGCCTACATGCCTGCAAGCCCAGAGCTGCACAGGGTCCAGCCCAGCTCTTTCTTTTACTCAGTGGACTGAAAGAGTGAAACATTTCTTCTTCAGGGGAAGAAGAAGATCCATGGTTTCAGCTGTTGACCCTCATCACCTTCAGGAAAGTGTCAAGCTGCTTAGCTGAAAGCCAAGGACAAGAGGATCCACCTTGGAGCACATTTGTACAGGCTGGTCACCTTGGCATGAGGCAAAGAGACCTCTCAGGTGCCACAGAGTATTGATCTGCATGGGGTTGACTTTCAGCTCTCTGCAGCTAAAAAGTCTCATATTCTAGTACAGGTGATAGATAGAAAGGAAGGTGCTCAAAGATTAGGGTGATGAGCTGCATGGGGCAGGCTTTCCACCCAAGCAGAGCTAGGCAGTGTCAGGAAAGAGCTGTCATTTTCTCCCCTCCTAATCCTCTCCTCTATTTCTATTCATAGGCATTGGTACCAACACAGCCAGGGTCCCTGGACATCTCACCTCAGGTGATTATCTGGGACAGCTTGTTGTGATGGGACAGGGCAGGTCAGGTTGTGCCACTTTGGCTCCAACACCCAAATCCCACAGCCAGAGCGTTAATGAATGAGAGGCAAAGATGTTATTTTCCAGAGAGGGAACGTGGCCAGAGGAAGAGAAGAAATGGCATTCACCCAGGGCTGTACCTTGATACCTGTGACCTGCAGCCACCCCACCAGGAGGTAATGCAATTAGCAGCCTGTTTTCTTATCAGGCACCTTTAATCATTTTATTCATCCCAGTGAGCTTCTTGTAGCAGGATGAAGGAGCAGGACAGTGCTTGGTCCTTTAACCACAAATTAATCACTATACATCTCCTTTCCTCCCAGCCATCTTTCCCAGAAATATCCAAGCACAGAGCAAGGAGCTGCCTTGATACCAAATCCTTTGGCAGGTTTAAAGGGGACCCTAGTACTGCCTAGCAGCTGGAGAAAGGGGAGCTGTGATAAGTCCCAGCACAAAATTGGCCATCAGCGTGCTGCTGAGGCTGAGGAACCCAAGTCCTGAGTTCAGGAGAGGTCCTAAATTCCTACCTCAGCTTCTGAGGCAGTCCACTCCTTGAGTCTTTCCAAAGTACATCACATGCAAACACATATATACACACAAACACATAGAGAATTGTTGTTACTTACTGGTTTGTTTTTAAGCCAATTCACTCACTTTTTTTCTAGGAGGGAAACCAAAGGCTCCTAGAGCACCAGCCCCTCTCTGTCTGTCAGCAACCTAGAGCAAGGAGTTGGAAATTTGGCACTTGGTATATGAATTAGCTTCAGGTTAGCACTGAGTGGAATGAATATTAGAATCATGGAACATCCTGAGTTGGAAGGGACCCACAAGCATAGAATCATCTGGGTTGGAATGGACCTCTGGAGATCATTGAGTCCAACCCCCCTGCAGTGAGCAGGGACATCCCCAACTAGATCAGGTTGCCCAGAGCCCTGGCAAGCCTCACCTGGAATGCCTCCAAGGATGGGAACTCAACCACCTCCCTGGGCAACCTGTTCCAGTGTTCCACCACCCTCGTGGGGAGGAACTTTTTTCTAATATCCAGTTTAAATCTACTCTTCTCCAATTTAAAACCACTGCCCCTTGTCCTTTCACTGCAGGCCTTTGCAAACAGGCCCTCTCCAGCCTTCTTGTAAGTTCCTTATAGAATCATAGAATGGTTTGGGTTGGAAAGGACCTCTGGAGGTCACCTAGTCCAACCCCCCATCATCGAGTCCAACTCCTGTCTCTGCACAGGACAACCCCAAAAACCACACCATGTGTCCAAGAGCACTGTCCAGATGCTTCTGGAATTCTGTCAGGCTTGGCACCATGACAACTTCCCTAGGGAGTCAGTTCCAGTGCTCCACCACCCTCTGGGTGAAGAACCTTCTCCTATTTCCCAACCTAAACCTTTTCTGGCACTGTTTCATGCTGTTTCCCTCAGGTCCTATCACTGGTCACCAGGGTTGCAGCAGATATGAAGAGCCTCATGTCTCCTTTGCACCCTGCTTGGTACTGCCAGGCTCTGCTGGAATTCCTGCCTGTGGCATCTCTGGTGAATGCAAAAAGAGTGTCAGTAAAGAGATTTGTGCATATTGGAACACAGCAGCAAGAGACTTGCCAAACACACTGCCCCATGACATCACTTGAGCTTTTGTTTTGTCTTTCAATGGTGAGAAAGGAGAAGGAAAAAAAAGTGAGGGGAGGAATTTGCCTTGGAGCAGCTCCCTCTAACCATTTATTTACCTTGTGTGCATGCTTCATGCTCTTACTCATGGGTTACAGGCATGAGTCCTGAGAGCCCTCAGCAGCGATCCCTTGACAGAAGAGCTGGCTCATGGCATGCTCAAAGCATTTTTGCTTCATTACTTTTCTCAGCAGATAACAAGATAAAGTAACTTGGTTGGTGATTCTGGCAACTGCTGTACTTCCTTTCCTGCTGCATCCCTGACACACACAGAGCATGGGAAATGCTCCTCTGTCTCACCACACAGCTCAGTACTAGGCCAGGTGGCTGGGCAGAGGACATGGGCAGTGCTTAGCCATCAGGAGCTCCAGCACAGGACATCTATGCTCACTAGAAGACACTCAAGTGTCTATGAAAATTCCAAGTGCCCTAGACTCACAGCTCCACCACTGATGGTCACTGTCCTTTGCTCCAGGCCTGCCTGAGGGTGTGAGCAGTAGGAAGCAACCCAATGCTCTGTAGGGATGTGAAGATGAGCCCACTGAACTCTGGCAAGGAGAGGTGGGAAGGAAAGAGAGGCTGGGAGCAGGGAACTAACTGGTGCAGCAGTGTTGGGAAGGCAGTAACTCTAGCTTGCAAAGAGAACAGCAGAGGTGCCTGCTCTGGTTCAAAACAAACAGAGTCTTGGCACCAGGGTGACATCCCATGGTGACTTTTACAGGCATTTTTCTTAGGCCATTTCCTCTCTAGCACTGCATTCTTTGCCTGCTGTTCCACAGTGAAATAAGCCCTGGCTGAGGCTATTTACCCTTCTCTGCTGTGGTTACTCAGCATTTGCTGGCCATGCCCTCCCCATAGCTTGTCCCTTTGGGTCCCAGATCACATCATTTGGTTTGGAGACCATCTAAAGGATGAGCTTCATCTAACTTTACAGACCTAGACTTGGCCTCTGTGGTGCAGCTCCCTTTACAAGCAGAGAAGAGAACTGGACAAGATGTGGTTAAGCAGGCTGTGGAGGTCCAAGGCAATAAGGCATTGAGGGGGCAGCACAATTCCACTGTTATCAAGCTCTCTGCTAACAAGCATCCTGAAAATGGGAAAAGCAATGACAGTAACAGAAGGAGCATCCAAGATGTCTTCTGGGTTTGAACAGCTACTAAGTTGGCCGTATCCCAAGAGAAACAACTTCTGCTCTGTCCCCTGGCTCCTACCCCTTCCTCCTTTCCCTCTTCAGTCATTTCCCTCCTGAATAAAAACTTTTGGGAAACTGATTTCCTTGCACCTGCTTCAGCTCTGAGGTAATAACTCAGCTGCTGTTGGATGGAGGGGTGTAGTTATTGCTTGGGTTCTTCTGTTGCATGATGGTTATATTTAGAGATGGGACTGGATCAGAGCTGCTTAAGGGGAGCTCTCCCGTGGCTTAGGAAGGCCTGGAGCAGGAGTCAGGCCTTTTCATCTCAGCTGGACTTCCTCAATCCAAAACCCAAGGTCCAAAGCTGGAAAAGTTCAACTAGATGTTGTAGCACAAACCCTGGAGGTGAGGCCAGCCTGCAGTTGTGGTGGGACAAAGTAATGTGCACAGACCACAGCACAAAATATCTTGCTGCACTCCTTGATGGGAAAGAATGTCATTAAGGAAGGTTGGGAAAGCCAGCTGCTGCCTTGCCTTCCAGAAGCAGTAAATGAGACCACACAGAGATCAAAGTTAATGGCAATAATGTAGGACACTCTCCCAGGAATAGTGCCTAGGTGGCCTTAGTCCTGCTCTGCATATTTTGAGATCTCGTGTCCTTTAGTTGCAGGGAAAACCACATTTTTGGAGATACTGTATGATATGACTAGATACTTTCCTCAAAGCCATGTTTTGACCTCCCAGCTGTCAGGGTTGAAGATGATCCTGCTATGAGCAGCTGATAGGAGCTCCTGTGCTGCACAGGCTGATACTGAAGGCTTCAACTAGACTAAGGCAGCATAGTTCTCTGACAATGAGGGTGCTCCACGACACAGGTGAAGGCCAGAAGGCACCAAAGCAAGGAACAGGCTCATGCAATGTGTCCAAGTGATGTTGGCAGATGATTGAGAGGCCACACTGCAGAGCCTCCACTGAGCTCAGCAAGTCCTCAGGGAGGTGGTAGTCCCAGCCAGGACCACAGGCAGGTCCCAAGGAGAGAGAGAGAGAAAGATAGACTGCTACAGCTCACATCTTCCAAAGAATTTATCACATCTAACTCTAATGCTTCAGGAGAAGGGGAGGAAAAGCCAACCTGTTTTGTACTGCAGAAGAAAAGTCCCTGGCCTGTTGTAGCCCAAACCCTTCAAGCTGAAGACTGAGCACTGTTGCTGTCTCAGTGCAGAGCTGCAGCAATGAGCAAACTGAGGGAAATGCAGATTATTCTTTTTTTCCCCCACCATCATAGAATCATAGAACAGTTACAGCTGGAAGAGACCTTGAAGATCATCAAGTCTAGCACTATCAACCTGCTAAATGATGCCCCCCAATGCAACATCCAGCCATCTCTTAAACACTTCCAGAGATGGTGACTCAAGCACCTCCCTGGGCAGCCTGTTCCAATGGCTGACAACCCTT